>JAAGEH010000289.1:3573097-3592146 GCA_011751065.1 Lasiurus cinereus | reverse complement strand
TTGTCCTTGCAGGAGTTGTTTGTCAAACTTTATGGCTTCTCAAGGCCGGGAGTGCCTTCAGGCACCTGGTGTTCTGAAACCCACCCCCGTTCCTTCTGCCTCCAGGCCTGAGGGCACCCTGACCCTGATTCATTCTTTATGGGGAAATGCAGTCTGGTCCTTGCCCCTCCACATTCCCTACTGGTCTTATAGGGGAATCAAATCCTTGATTCCGACTGTTCCCACTCCCCGTTTGCTATGGGTTGGTCACAACATTCCCTCCTCTTGTTATGGCAGAATCAAATAATTGATTCTTGATTTCTAAAATCCTCTTGGGGAAGTCTCTGGTATGATTGAGCTAAAACTATAAGCTTCACTGTATCTCTTTTACAAAGTCTTTTTCTAAGGACCTGTATGCTCTCTCTGATGACTCTAGAGTGATTTACGTAGAAACAGCAATTTTCACTCAGGGCGGTACACAGTCCTCCTGGCTTGCAGAGGGGTCGGCTGGGCGAGCTGAGTGTGATGGACCCAGGTCGAGACACAGTCTACTTTGAGGGCAGTGAAGGTCGTCAGCACCACAACGTAGGTACCCTTCCAACGTGGCTCAAAGGTCTCCCGGCGATGTCTCTTGATGTAGACCTATTCCCCGGGGCTGAAGAGGAGTCTGGGCTGGCCGGTTTCGTAGATGATGCGGAGGCATAGCCAAATGTCCTCGTGCACCCTCTGGAGCCCTCTCAAGGAAAGAAACAGTTCTAGACTTTTAAATTCTGCAAGAAATTTGGCTTTAAGGTTAGGGATAATAGAGGGTGGCTGACGGAACATGATTTCATAAGGAATAAAACCCAGGGTATAGGGGAAATTCCTATCCTGGTTAAGGGCATATGGAAGGAGAGCCACCCAGTCCCCGCCAGTCTCTATGGTCAATTTGGTAAGGGTCTCTTTTAGAGTTCTCTTTATTCTTTCTATATGCTCTGAACTTTGGGGCCTATAAACACAATGTAATTTCCAATTTGCCCCAATGGCCTTGGCCACTGCCTCTATTACCTGCGAGCAAAGGCTGGTCTATTGTCCGACCTTATCTCAGCGGGAAAACCGTACCTGGGCAAGATGTCTTCCAGCAGCTTCTTAGCTACCATCTGAAGCTGTTTTATGCTTAGTTGGGTATGTTTTACCCATCCAGAGCCATACTTTCCTGGTTTAATTCCAGCGAAGTTGACCTTCCATTGTGCTCTAGGCTTCGTTCCTCTGAGCCGGGTTCCTTTTTCACTGGGCCTGGTTCTCCAGTTTGTGAGTTGACAGGTCTTGCAGGTGAATACAACCTGCTCTATTTTGATGTCCTGTTGGTGGATCTCAATTCTGCCATGTCAGATTAAGTCCTTTAATTTGCATGCCCCCAGGTGAGTGGACCTGTGCATGTGTTCTAACGCTGTGACCCCAAGCCAGTCCCATAGTATGAGACCCTTGTTTGGGGTGTACCACCATCCTTTAATTTCCTGGACATGGGGAAGCCTCCTGATCTGCTGCAGAGGTGTGGGCAGGGATCTTCAGGACAGTTTTCTTTTCTAGCATCTGATAACCGCCGCTGTCCACCCTCCAGGATGTATCCCAGGTAACTCACCCTCTCTTGGCATATTTGAGCTTTCTTTTTGCGGAGGCCCGATACCCCAAGGTCCTCAGGGTGGCCAACAGTTCTCTAGTCCCCTGCTCGCAGTCTTTGGCGGTATCGGCAGCAATCAAGATGTCATCTATGTACTGAAGGAGGGTGAGACTGGGGTGCTCTCTCCTGTACTCACCGAGGTCTTCAAGCAGTGGCTTGTGGAAGATGGTAGACGAATTCTTGAACCCTTGGGGCAGTCGCGTCCAGGTTAGTTGTCCACTGTATCCCTCCTCTGGGTCATGCTTCTTCTTGGTCATCTGCAAACTGGCGAAGGCAGCAGGTCCGCTCCTCAGGGGATTCTGTGGTAGTGGCTAGCAGAATCTTGGCCAGGTTTCGGGCCTGCTTGTCACTGGCAGCCACCATGGCATGGCCTTGCCTATCTTCAGGGGACTCCCGGTTATTGTACACTTTCTCGGCCACTTCCAGCAAGTCCCAAAGACTCTTTTCTGTTCTGCAGTTTCTTTCTGATGTCTTCAGCTGACTGGTTTATAAAACTCATGACTACAGCTGCCTTATTCTCAGGGGCTTCTGGGCCCATGGGGGTGTAAGTGCGGTATGCCTCCATGATCTGTTCTAAGAAAGCAGCTAGAGACTCATCCCTTTCCTGCTGTATGTTCCCTACCTTGGTCTAATTGGTAGGCTTTTTAGTAGCCATGCGGAGACCCCCCATTAGAGTTTGGCGGTAGACGTGGAGCCTCTCCTTACCTTCTGCCGTGTTGAAGTCCCATTCAGGTCTAGTCAGGGGAAAGAATGTGCGAGGGTTCCCATCCACGCCTGGGACTAGCTTCCAGGCCTCATTGAGGATCCTCTCCCTCTCCTTGGTGGTGAATAGGACCTGCAAAAGCTGCTGACAGGTGGGCTGATGGGTGAAAAGAACAGAATCTAACAAATCGATAAGCCCTCCGGCTTCTCAGAAAACTTAGGATTCTGAGCTTTCCAATTATAGAGATCACTAGTGGTGAAAGGCCAGTAGTGATGGGGCTGATTCCCCTCCCCCTGTACTCTGACCAACCACCAGTGATGGTAGGGTGTGGGCCTGACACTTCAGCGCCAGCCTTTTTCAGGGCTCACAAGCAGGATACCAGGCTTTCTCCTTGGCACTCTTATTAGCTTCAAGTGTTCAGGGTTCAGAGAGGGATTTTAAAACATGATGCTGC
Source organism: Lasiurus cinereus (assembly GCA_011751065.1). NCBI lineage: Eukaryota > Metazoa > Chordata > Mammalia > Chiroptera > Vespertilionidae > Lasiurus > Lasiurus cinereus. The sequence goes on along the minus strand of JAAGEH010000289.1, from coordinate 3,589,350 downwards.
AGTCCCTCTATAAGTACTTTGGCACAACTACCCTCTGTTTAGGGAGGCAAAATGCAAATTATTTACTCTTCCTGGCTTACTGGCCTGTATCATTTGATTTCCTTACAACATTCTCTTCTCCTTCTTAGTACATACGCAATCCTTTATTACATTTTTACTTCTAAATTAGCCTTTAAACCTTCTTTCTATGTCCTTTAAAAATGCATAACCATGCCTCAGACCTTCTACTCAGTATTCCTTATTCTTTGAAATCTTAATCCTTTAATGATTCCTAACAAGTAAATAGCCAGAATTTCTGAGCTTAAAGTTCCTTTGCTGAATATTCCACCACTGCCCAAGATGTATCCAGTAACCCCACCCTGCCAGATTGGACAATGAGATTTTCTTTACGTGTATGGGAAGGGTTAAAAAGAAGAAAACGGGGCAGAAGAAGATCCACTGTGTTTTGTAGTAGCATAGTTCAGACAAGCAAGAAACCAAGGACGCCTGCAGAGTGGGTTGTAGCCAGCAAAATTAACAAAAACCTATCTCTCCCTGCTGTCCTTGCTGATGCCCTCTCCCCCTCCTTCTTCTGCATTAACTATTTACTCTGTCTTTAGCAGGGGAAATAAGGCAAGCAATCTGAGATCCTGTATAACCAGGCTTTTTACACTTAAGGAACAACTGCTCTTCCTCCTAGATTTTCCTTCTTTACTCTAAGGCCCAAAAAGATCTCAACCTTCACCACTTCTGATATCTCCAACCATCCCCTGTCCCCCAGCCTAGGCTTCTATCTCAGCAGGCTGAGAGTTAATTCTACTACCTCTACCCTTTCTCATACTAGCTCCGGCTCTCTTCCTCCCTTAGAGACCCACTGTAAATCTATCACAAAGAGTAGGCAGGTCCTCTCCTTACCTCCGACCAGGGTCAGAGACAAGGGAGTCGAGGTGGTCTGACCCATGATGACACACAAGCAGACAATTACAATTAAGACAAAAATAACAACAATAATGGAAATATGATTATATAAGATTTTAATATTAGAGGAAACTGAATGAAGGGTATGTGGCAACTGTACTACTTTTGCAACTTTTTGGAGAAAAATAATTTCAAAATAAATATTTTTATTTTTTAGTTTAAGGTTGGGGTTGAGTTATGCAATGTTTGTAGTCTATCATTCCCAAGTTGTGATTTATTTTCAATATAATGGTTCTGCTGGCCTCAAAAGATCCTTGGTGAGCTCAGCTTCCAGAAGGTTCCTCGGGGCTATGTAGGGGCTTTAGTACAGAGGACAGGGGTCCTGAGTCAGAGACAGGTCCTGCAGGGATAAGGGAGGAGCTTTTTCACTTTCCTCGTGATGCTGGCACCTCCAGGGATGTCCAGGTGGGTGGGGGTGGGCGGCCAGTGTCTGGAAGGCCCAGAGCTGGCCTTCTGTTCCTGAGCAGACTCAGCCCAGGCTGGGCAAGCTCAGACCCAGGGCTTGGGGAGGGCTCCATGGGACAAGACCAGGGACTTCCTCAGAAGCTGCTGATGTTAGTCAGCTTTCGGCCGCCAAGGCAGAAGGGGATGATCTCTGAAGGAAGATGTTTAGGCCTCAGAGGAAACCAGAGCTTGGCAGAGAAGAGGCCTGGGCACGTGCAGGAACCCAGAGACACACACTCAGGCCACAAATGAGCTGTAATACACTCCTTCGCACTGGGACCCCGACAGAGGCGTGCAACAAGTGGACCAACATACATGCATTGCACATGGACATGCCCGGGGCACAGGCCTCCCACCAGCATGAGTCCTATCCGTCAGGGGTAAGTTTCAGGGAGAAAGAGGGCTGAGTGGGCAGCCAAAGGGCTGGAGGGCGCGTCTAGGATCCCTTCCTTGGTGCTCTCATTTGTTTCTAAACATCTATCAGCCAAATCCTGTCACTGAGCTCCTATGGGTCAGACCTGGTCCACAGTGGGCCTAGACTTGGAGACCCATCCCTCCCCTGAGGTGCTTGCAGCATTCCCAGCTGGGGAGCAGCTGGTTGGGGTGTGGCAGGAGAGGGCCAGAATGGCTGGTTGGTGTGGCCAGGGAATGAAAGTAAAATGGGTTCTTGGGAAACCAACCCAGCAGGTACCACAACTCTCAGATTAGAACCTGGGCTTAGGCAGCAAGAAAGGAGGCCAGGTGGGTACAAGGTGTGGAGGCTGGTGGCCAGGACCTGCTGCAGCAGCAGTAGCTCCAGTGACTCGCCCTTTTTCCTGCCACTGCTTGGCCAGTGCTTGCTTATGACCTTACCAGCTCCTGCCTGTGCTTGTGTATTTCTGGATGCTGCCACCACTGACCAAAACCACACTTCCCAGCAGTGTAAGCCTAAAGGAGAAGTGGTTCTTACAGCCAGGGGGGCAGTCCAGGCGAGGTGGCCTCAGGGTGCCAGGACGAGCCCCCTCTTGGTCATGGCCTTGTGTGGGCTCCATCCTCCTCCGGGTGGTGTGTGGCCATCAATGGCCTTCAGCAATCTCCCTCCTCACTCTGAACTTTCTCAGTTCTAAGGAAGCTTCTAGAACTGTGTCTCACCATCTTGGCTCTATAGTCAGTTTTGGCTCATGTGTCCTTCCCACAGGTCTCAGAGGAGTTGGGACCACAGGACCAAGTATGGAGACAGTCAGGTCTTAGGAAGGAGGGCTGCAGGGCAGGCAGAAACAGCAGGCAACTACTTGGAATCAGAAGCCCTGAGAGGATGAGTTTGGCTGTCCTGAGCAGGCTAAGCCAACCTGCCTTCAGCGTTGCCCATGCACCTGGAGCCAGGCAGCTGAGGCTGGCAGTATCAGGCTTCCTGGGAGAAAGTGAGCACAGCCCAGAAAGTGTGGGCTGGGTGCTTAGATGGGAAGTGGTCGTAGCTCTGGTTTCCTGAAGCTAGACCTAGGATGAGGGGAGGTCTCGAGGGCCATCTGGAACCTGCTAAGGGTGCAGGGCCCGGGGAACACATGGATGACACCTGAGGATGGAGCACACCTGGGTGGACAGCTTATGTCCCATCAGTATAGGGCTTGGCACAGGGACTAGAAAAACTGGAAGTGGCCAGGCTATCCCAGCCAGCTGCTCTCTCCTGCCCAGACTCATGTGACCCTGGTTTCCGTCTGCTCAGTTTGACCAGGCTTCCTCCCCCTCTCTGGCCATAGTTATGCCCCTCCCCACACCGCTCCACTGCAAAGGGGCGGGAGAGCCAGCCATCTTCCTCTCCTGGGCTAGCCTCTGAGCAGCCCGAGGCAGGGGCTGATACAGCTCTGCAGCGAGTCCTCCCACACCAGCTGGCCCGACTGAGCTACTGGCACCACCATGAAGGACGAGGTGGCTCTTCTGGCCACGGTTACCCTCCTGGGAGTTCTATTGCAAGGTGAGCTGGCTCCTGTTTGGGAGGTGGGTAGGCCTCAGACCCCTTCTGCCCTGCAGGTCCTGGGGAGGTACTGGAGGGCTCAGGCCCAGATGAGGGCCAGAGTCTGGTGTTCAAGCTCTTCTGACCCCACTGACCCTACTACTGAAGGCTGGGATGGCCCAGGGCAAAGGGGCTTGTAGTTTCCCAGATGGGGAGGGGCGAGCCTTGAAGGGATGCCTGCAGGGTGAGCTGTGAAACCCTGGCAGGGACCAAGGCTGACAGGGGCCCTAAGGCTGAGAGGGAAAAGGCCCTAAGGGACGACTGAGGTAGGCATGTCAGGCACCATAGGGCTGAGGTAGTGACCCTCAACCAGCATAGAGAACCCGGAGCACACCAGAGGCTTCCAGGAAGCAGATGACATCCAGCTGTGCTGAGCTGTGGGGCCTGAGTGTATGTGGGCCAGGATGAATGGGTGGTCTGGTGCTGGGTCCAAAGTGGGACAACCATGGGCCTAGTGCAGCCCCACTCCAGCTGGCCCCTCTGGGTGTCCCAGCAAGAGAGCCCATCTCCTGGCCTCGCCTTCAAAGGCATCTTCTCAATGCCAGGATCACATGGAGCTGGACAGGGTTAGAACTTGCTCCATTGGGCCCCAAAAGGTGCCTGCTTGGTACCTGTATCAGACTTACCCTAGAGGACACATTCCTGGGCCAGATATCCCCACTGCTTAGGACATCACTGTGCATGGGCTAGGACAAGGCACAGCCTGGGACAGGGCCTGAAGGGACCAAGGGGTCTCCATTTCCAGCCACATCAGCAAACTTGGCCTTTAGCCCCTGTTCATGTAGCTGCAGGGCTTCTTCCAGATCCTACACTGTGCTGTGCTCCCTTGGCCAACCTTGGTACACACAATGCACTTGGGTTGATATGTCTGCATAGGGCCTGGCCCCCAGGGTGCAGTAAGATAGTTGAGGACACCCAGGATTGGGGCTGTATGTGGCAAGGGCCTGGCCTGGGGTTAAGAGAAGGGCCCCTACACACTCAGATCATAGGACAAGCCCACCTACTTATGCTAGAATGAAGGTGGCATAGCCCTTGGAGTCTGGCATTGGACTAGAAGATTCCCACCTGCAAGAGCAACCCTGGAGGCAGGAGAGTATGTCTGTCAGATTTAGGCCAGGTTCCGGAGTATCTGAAGAGAGAAACTGAGACGGGAGGCCATTGCTACAGTTTGGAGGCACAGGAACCCAGGCTGCAGTGCATTGACTCTGGCCTGAGGCAGCGTCAGGAGGGCTGATAGGCACAGGGTGGCGCTGCCTTGCACCTGGAAAGATGCAGCCAGCTCTGTCCTCAAGCCTTGGTGGCACTCCCTATGTAGGGACAGAAAAGGCAAGGTCCAGGTCTAGAGGGGGGACGGGTAGGTGGGTATTTGCCTGTATTTTGCAAGTCAAATAATTTAGAAGGAAAGTCCAAAGGACCAGCCCATGGCAGGTGTCCCTGGGACTGGCATCCCCGCTTTCCGTACACTAGAGTGCCCCAGGTTGCACCCTACCCTTCCCATTGAGGTCACGGACACATGGCAAGCCCAGAGAAGTTAGGGGTGAAGGTCCCCTGCGGAGGGCTTTCAAGAGGAGCCCTGAGTTCAGTGTAGAGGCGGAAGTAAAAGAGAAAGGTGCGAGGCCGGCTGGGAGGCGGGTCCCGGGAGGCTGCAGGCGTCGAGTGGCCAGCCCTGACTACCACCCCCTTCTCCCCAGCCTACTTCTCCCTGCAGGTGATCTGGGCGCGCAGGGCCTTCCGCGTGTCGCCGCCTCTCACCACTGGCCCACCCGAGTTCGAACGCGTTTACCGAGCACAGTGAGGCGCGGCGGGAGGGCCCGGGCCAGGGGCGCGCGGGCTGGGGGGGGAGGTGGGGGTGCGGGGCGGAGGCCCGGCGACGCCCTCACGCCGCCCCGACCCTCCGCAGGGTGAACTGCAGCGAATACTTCCCACTGTTCCTCGCCACACTCTGGGTAGCCGGCGTCTTCTTCCACGAAGGTCTGGGCGCGAGGCAGGGGCGCACGCGCTGGAGCCCAGGGTTCCCCGCTTGGTGCGCTTACTTAGCCCCGCCGGCCTCCCCAGGTGCGGCGGCCCTGTGCGGCCTCGTCTACCTGTTCGCGCGCCTCCGCTACTTTCAGGGCTACGCGCGCTCAGCGCAGCAAAGGTGAGAAGCGGGCAGGGAAAGACAGCTGGGGGCGGAATCACGACGGCCTGGCTGGAGCGGAGGGCTGGTGGGGACCGGCCACTGGCGGGAGGAGGGACCCTTTTGGGGAGCCGAGCTGGTAGGCAGGGAGGGGTGTGCCCGCGAGGCGGGGGCGGGGCGCGAGACGGGGCGGGGCTTCCTCCAGGCCCCGGCCCCGCCGCGCGGCGTCCGCACGCTGGCCCGCCGTCCGCAGGCTGGCCCCGCTGTACGCGAGCGCGCGCGCACTCTGGCTGCTGGTGGCGCTGGCGGCGCTCGGCCTGCTCGCCCACTTCCTCCCCGCCTCGCTGCGCGCCGCACTCCTGGGGCGGTTCGGGACATTGCTGCCCTGGGCCTGAGACCGAGGATGCGGGATCTGCGGAGCTCGACAGGACCTGGGCCGCCTGGAGGACTGCGGGGAGGGTGCCGCCCCCAACCCAGTCTCTAATTAAAGTTGCTCGCGACCAGATCGATCCCGAATGCTCTTTGGTCGGACAGGGTCGCTTCGGTGGGCTGCGGAGCTTGGAGGGGCCCAGCCCCGGACCGTAGCAGTCGAGTGGGCTTCCTAGGCGCAGCAGGAACGGGCGGAGAAGGAAAGCGCCTCCGCCGCCCCCCACCCCCTGGCAGGGCCTCGATCCGGCCCTAGGTCCGTCCTCTCCCAGCCCAGGGCGCCGTCTGGGTCTCGCCAAGGTTCACCCCATGGCTCCTCCTGACCTGAGGTCAGCGCACTCCTCTGAGGCCTGCCCTAGTCCTTGTATCCTAGCCTTTACAACAGACATTAGGGACCCTTTCTTGTCAGCACTCCGTTCAGGTGTCTAGAACAGTGTAGGTTTTCGGGGCACCCTGCCACAGAGCAGAGGGGCTGGAACGGGGGTAGATGGGAATGTGGTAGGCGCCTTCAAAAATCCGGGTGCCTTGAGGGACCACTCGGGGAGGACCCGCAGACCGCAAATAACGTCCCTCAAGAGGGACTTTTAGTCCAGTCGGCAGGGAAGGAGCTTTCCAAGCAGGGTGACAATGTGTGCAAAGGTCCTGAAGTGGGTGAGAGTCCCCAAAATGTGTCAGAAACAGTAGGGAGGTGATGGAGGCCTTGGGCACCGTGGATGAGGACAGGGCTGAGGCCCTTGAAGGGGGATCGAGGGGTGGAGGGGATGCCTTGGGTTTAGAGGCCCCACCTCAGGCAGTTGTGGTGAAGGAAACTTGGGAGGTCCCGTGGAGAGGGGCAGCTTTTGAAGGCCAGTGCCCCGGATTCCACCTTCCAGTATGCAGACCCCTCAAAGTGGCGCAGGCCTAGACTGGATAGTGCCAGGAAAATGGGGTTTTGCAGAGGTGGCAGCAGGTAGACACAGGGTGGCACCATCTGATGCCTGCTCCCCACCCCACCAACAGGTGCTCACCAGGAATGAGGCACACACTTCATTAACCCTTTATTACAAGTCACGCTCTTATAGAAGTATATGTGGACTTAAGTGAAAAAAATCAAATGTATCCAAGAATAAAAAACACAGCACATAAGTAGTATATGCATTCCAGTGTTCACGCCGGAGGGAGCAGGCGCCCAGGAAAAGCTCTTCTAAAGCAGCCTGGCTCCAGCCCACCTGCCAGCTGCGAACAGTTCAGGGCGGCACAGGCCGGCCTCAGGCACAGTGTGGGAACCACCACCTCCTCCCGCGGCCGGGCGGGTGGGCAGCACCAGCTCCTGGGGCCTCCCGGCCAGCGGCAACCCCAGGCTGCTGAGAGGTGCCAGGAACAACCCCTCAGGCTGGGTGGGCCACATCTGGCCCTCCGGGGGCAGCAGAGAAAACATCCTGGTCTCCTGGGCTTCAGGGCCAATCCTCAGAAGTCCCCCGTCAGTCTGCCTTCTTCAGGAAGATCTGGAAGAGCCGGCCTGGGTCAGCAGGGGCCACCGAGCTAGCCCCATGCCGCTACTTGGAACACTCCGTGTTCCCCTGCGCCCTGCCTTGTCCTGCCTCACCTCACTCAGAATGACCCACACGGGCGAGTCTGTCTGGATGGAGAGGCGTAGCGCTTCCAGGGGACCGAAGGCGGGGTCCACCTCACCCTCGGCCACGCCTTTGTAGAAGGAGCCTGGGGAGGGCAGTGCTGAGAACTGGTCCCAAGACCCCTGCTCAGTCCAGCCTCCCCCCCCACCTCCGCCTGCCCGCCCCACTCACCTATCTGGAGGTAGCCATCGGGGCTCCGTGGGTACCGGAGGGTGGTTGAGCGGCCCTCCTGCAGGGCCTCCTTGTCTGACTGGGGGTTCTGGGGGCAAAATCAAGGGGCTGAAGCCAGGGCTGTGGGAGAGGCTGGCCTCAGTGTGCACCCACACACTACCACACTCACATCAAAGGGCAGCACCTCCACAGAAGTATTGAAGAGCTTGTCCTCTGGGTGCTCAATGTTTCCGCTGCGGAAGAAGAACCTGCAGCCAGGCAGGCCTATGAGCTACGGCAGGGTGGGAGATGCCCAGGCACACTGCCCAGCAGAGAAAAGGCCATGCTTGGGCCTTGGGTGCTGGGTGATGCTGGGCACTACCAGGGGCAGCCATAGGCTGTGCAAAGTAACCAGGCCTTCCTCATTGGAAGGTGGTGATGGGCAGCATCACTGAGCTCCTGTGGGCCCTGCCTGACAGTCTTTACAAGGGAGTTACCATTATGACCCCCCTCTTCAGATGAGGCATGGGAGGGCTGCCTCATTTGCTGTGGTCACAGAAGTTTGTGGTGAGGCCTGTACCCTGGTAGCCACCCTGCCCCTCCCCCACGGAGACCTGTGGGTGCTGTCACTGACCGCTCAAGACGCAGAGGCTGGAAGAAGCGGAAGCGAATAAAGTCTCCTGCAGCAGGCGTGAAGGCCCAGAAGAAATCCTCACGAAGGTAGGCCTTCTCCAGGGTGAAGTGCTGGTATGTTTTGAGGCTCGTGCTCACTTCGGCCGGGGGGTTCATGTGCTCTTTCCGTAGCGCCTGCTTCCCAAAGTCCTTGTCCTAATCCCAGAGAGACAGTGATGCCAGAGGGTGCCCTGGACTGGCCCTGCTGCCCCATGGCCCACCCATCCGGGCTCTGCCGCTCTCGGCCGGGCTCCCCACCTTCAGTTTCTGAATCTTGCCTGCCAGTGAGGAGTGTGTGCCCACGTGCTGGAAGAGGGAGGGCTTGAAGCGGATACGGAGGTTGGCCTTCTGCCGGTCGCAGTGCTTCTGTGGAGGGAGGGCAACATTCTAAGTGTAAGCTCATGCCCCGCCCCCGAGGACAGGGCCCTCCCCAGCGAGCAGCACAGCATCCCGAGTGAGGCCCACACACATAGACACAGTAAAATGGAGGTTGTGTGCCTCACCGCCCAGTCTGCCTCTCAGCAGCCCCTGCTCACCGCATCCTTCTCAGGGTTGCAGACCTTCACCCACAGAATGTGGTCCAGGAGCCAGTCGATGGGCTTGTCCCGGTAGAACATGAGGATGAACTCCACAATCAGGCTCAGGTCCAGTGACTTGAACATTTTCCCTGGTGGGGAAGAGGGGTACGGGTGCTGAACGGGCAGCTCTGCCCTGTCCTACTTCTTCTTAATCCCTATGGGAACCACTAGGGAGGGTCCCACAGCAAACCCTGTGTCCGGCTGCAGGCAGGTGTGGACACCAGGGGCTAGACACTGATGGTGACTCTGAGGGCAGGTGGGAAGAGGCCAGATGTGGCTCCAGTGGTCACTCCAGGCCAACATGATGTGGCAGGGTATGGGATATGGGGCAGGGTTGGGGAGTGGGTTACGACAGAGGTGCAGGGTGGGGACTGAGAGGTGTTCAGATCATGGGACGGAGGGTGGGGGACCCACCAATGAAGCCCAACTGGGAGAATTCCAGGATCATCCAGTCCTCTGAAGGCTGCTGGAGAGCAAAGTTCTTCATGGTGCTCAGGTAGTTGGGCTTGGCCACTATGTCGTCCTCCAGCTGCACCATGAGGGGCAGAAGGGGCCTGGGTCTCAGGATGGGCACAGGGCAGGGCGGCATGCATCTCCCAGGCCCTGCCAGATCTGAGGAGGGGCACAGAGCAGGGCCAGTGCTGACCTGTACGTAGTAGATGCCTTTGGACTGCGCGTACATCATGAGGAAGCAGTAATCGAGGTTCTGTTTGGTCCTCCACCTGTGGGCCAGGGGCAGGGCCTTGGAGCTCAGACATTCCTCCTCTGGTATGGCTACCACAGCCCACTCAGCACACGGCCTCCCCTGCCCCCCATGCAGGGGTCTTCCAATGGAGAAGTGGAGGTACTACAGCCAACAGCCTGGGCTCTCAGCACAGGCGAGAGAAGGTTGCTGGGGAACTGGAAAGGGATAGTGCTAGTACCTGACTCTCTCCTTGGGGTCCCCAAAGGACTCTCGGAGCCGGGAGAAGTCAGGGTAGAAGTGTGGGGAAGGGGCGATGACCTCCAGGAGCCCGGAATGGATCTCTGTGGGGAACCTGAAGGGCAGGAAGGCCCAGTGGGTGTGTAGTTTCCAGGGCCTGCAGCAGGGGCAGAGCTCAGCCAGCCAGACCCTGTCTCTTTTTGAAGGCCCACTTGGCAGACATCACTGAGGCAATGGGGCTTGGAGGGGTTGGGCCACCTCTACACCCACTGTCTTTCAGCCCACAGGGGAAGCACCCTCCCCAGAGGTTACTGTTTTGTGGGGGAGGCAGGATCTGCCTACCCAATACTCCACAAAGGGCCCTCCTTCCACCATCTTTTTCAGCTGCCAGTACTCACAAGGCCTTTATGTTTTCTGTCACCACCGAGGTGTACTGCGGGTCAGTCTGTAGGGAGACCAAGCAACAACCCTAAGCAGGACTGCTGCCCCGAATGGCCCGGAAGAAGGGGCCAGGGAGCGGGGCGTGGGCCTCACACAGAGGGGGTGAGCCTGGATCCTGAAGGCCGAGTGAGGCTGGGCCGTGGGGCCACAAGGGGCCTCAGAAAAAGCCCTTGGGTAGGCACCTGGGGGTGGGGCACAGTAGGTAAATGGCATATCCACGAGGGGGCGCTAAAATGTTTCTTTTAACTTTTTATCTTGATAAATTTGTGGACGGAACTTCTGTTAGCTCTCCCCCTCGGAATGCTGCCGTTTCCATTTCTCTTTCTAGTTATTGGTGCCAGGTGTCCTCCTGTGCGCGTGTCCCAGCCCCGCGCCCTGCCCACTCGCCTCGGCAATCAGCACCACGATGACCGAGTCCTCCTTCTCCTGTGGGCTCAGCTCCGAGATGAGCGAGTGCAGCGTGTCTGTCAGATAGGAGTGGACCTCGCGCCGCACACTGGGGATGCCCATCACCACCGACACTGCAGCGAACAGGGTCCTCAGGCCTGACCACAGGACCGCCCACCCCTGCGGCTGGCCCCTCCCGGGCCCGCCCCTACCTCCCGTGCGGCCCTGGCCCACGCGCACTGCCGGCTGCAGGCTGCTTTCCTTGGCCAGCAGGTGCGGCAGGTGGTGGAAGACGGTAGGCAAGTGCAGTACATGCTTCTGCGAGACGTTCCACGGCTTTAGTCGTGGGTCCTCTGCGAGGGTGAGAAAAGGACGGTCAGACCGCGGGGCCTGCCAGCAGTCCCGCCTCCGATGCCCCCCGCTGGGCCCCTCACCGGTGAGCCTGCCCCAGGTGCGATTGCTGTCTCTGTCTCGCAGCGCCTGCCTCTCAGACACCGCCCTCTTGATCTCGTCCAGCACCAGGTTGAGCTCTTTGGAGCGCTTGAGGCTCTCCTGCTCAGCTGCGTGCAACCGGTCCCGCAGTGCCAGGAACTCCCTTTGGTACACGTCCACCACATCACCTGTAGATGGTCCGCAAGCTGTCACCAGGGGGCGGCCTTGAGCTGACTACAGCCTGGTGAGGGTGCCAGTGCATACATCTGCGTGCCCATCTGTGCCACAGACCATCTACATCTGTTCTCGTGCCTGCCACATGGGAGTTTTCGGGGGTTGCACAGGGTCACTTTGAAGTCACACTGACACACCTGGGGGAGAAAGCCTCCACTGGGGAGTAGCACTCTCCAGTACTCTCTTCCCCCCCAGGCATTTTCTCCTTTGAGGAGGTATCTGAAGTGGGAGGGCTGCAGGATCACTTCCAGCCCAGGTGGGGCATTCCTAATCAGGGGCTGAAACAGACTCAGGCTGAATCCTCTTCCACCCTCTGGCTTCTCCTGGCAGCATCTGCTCCTGCCAGGGGGTGGGACATCCAAAGGTCCCATCCAGGGCATAAACTCCTCAAGGGGTTTCTTAGCAGGAGCCACACCTGGATTCCCTCAGTTTCACACCAGCCCCAGGACTGGAGGCTACTATTCCAGCCCCCAGCGCTCAAATGAGCAAATGATGTTGAGAAACGAGTCCAGGGTCATTCGTCATTCAGTGAGTCAGCAGCAGAGGGGCCACTTCTGATGCGCTGAGGCCTGCTTCTTGGGAGGCCCCTGTCAGAACCTCTAGCTAGACCCCTTTCAGGTGTTGGGGTGCAGGGTGAGAAGCACAGAGGCAGGGCTGCCTGACAGTACAAAGGAATCCCTAGGGTGCCCCTACCTCCAGGACTTGGCACAGCAAGTCCTGGAGGGCTGTGGGCCCTAGGCCTTTCTAGTCTCACAAGCACCACCTTCATTTGCTATTATCCACAACTCCTTGTCCTTGCCTTTGGGCCATGCTTCACACACATGCTGTCCTCTCTTCTGCCTGGGACCCCTCTCCTCCCCTGGGCCAAATGAACACCTGTGTGGCCTTCCAGGCCTGGTTTCAAAGTCTCCAAGTCCAGGAATCATCCTCCAAGTCCAGGAATCCTCTCCCACCTCCAGGCAGCTCCTCTACCCCTCAATCCCTGGTGGGGTCACAGCTCCCACATGGTGTCACTCCCCATAGCTGTGTGCACCAGAGGTCACACAGCCAAGGCAATTTTCAGTCACCCCATGCTCTGGCTGGTTTGGCTCAGTGGATACAGCATTGGCCTGTGGACTGAAGGGTCCCAGGTTCCATTCTGGTCAAGACACATGCCTGGGTTTCGGGCTCGATCCCCAGTAGAGGGTGTGCAGGTGGCAGTTGATCAATGATTCTCTCTCATCACTAATGTTTCCATCTCTCTCTCTCCCTCTCTCTGAAATCAATAAAAAATATATTTTAAAAAATTTCAGTCACCTCAGGACACTACTACTTCTGGAGCACTCCATCCCCAGCAGGCCCCAGCCTCCAACCCATACCCAGCCTGTTTGAGGTGGGGAGGGTGGAGGCTGTATCAGGTTACAGGATCTTCAGGTTCTGCACTGGGTTCTAAGGCCAGATTACCCTGGAAATCTGAATCCTTGAACAGGAGCTGCCTGGCCCAGCAGAAGGCAGTTCAGAGTTACCTGGACATAGCAGATGGCCTTCTTTCTTACTGAGTCCCTGCCTACCTACCTGTTGGCTCCTGCTGCCCACACCAGTGCAGTGGGGCCCTTAGTGAAGTAAGGGAATATGAGGAGGCCTCACCCACTCTGACTGCTGCCTCTGTCATCGCCCCCTCCCCTTTCTCTAATCTTTAAGTAGGCTGAATTCTGTCCAACCTTAGCCTGGCGGACAGGCTGTGTAGGTAGCGGTGTTGCCCTGAATCACTGACTACCAAGGCCTGGCACAGCCCACTCCATACCGTGGCTGCCCTTCCCAGGTGCCTCCCTCTGCCCAGGTCCTAAACTTGCTCCATTTACTAAAAGGAGATGGGTCCTGGGGTTCCAGGGCCTGGTTCCTGTCCACACAGACACTCTTACCATTTCCCTGAACTCTGACCCTGTCCCTTAGCAGCCCATCCATGGTACCTCAGCACCCTGCCCCTGCTTCTGCCCTGCCTGTTGCCTGCAAGGTCCCCAGGTTCTTGCTTGTGGGCCCAATCTGTCCTCGCCTGTCAAAGCCAGAACCTTAAGCTCGGTGACTGCCTGTCCAGGTGCTGAGCCTTAGGCCAGAGCTCTGCCAGGCCCTCCTGCACCCCACAACCTGCAAGGGCTGGGTAATTGGACTGAAGTGGTGAGTGGGCTGGGAAGGCAGCTCAAGTGATGGGAAGGGCAAAGGTCTGGAAGCCCTGGTTTCTGGGAGTAGGGCTGAGGAACCTGGTGTCTCCTTCTATCCATACCTTCTTACCTTGGGGAGATGGGGTAGGGGCCTGGCACAGGTACAGCTGGCCGCAGGGAAGGACTGCAGCTGTGGTCATGCTATTAGAGGTTTTCCCATCGGAAGGCAGAGAATCAGGACACTTGAGGCCCATGACCACAGTCTTCCCTGTGGTCCCCTCTTGGCTGAAGACACAGACCGTGTGCCATGCTTAGGGAGGAGAAACAGGCTCAGAGGGGCCGGCAGGTCTGTTGTTAACCAGCAGGGAGGGTCAGGGGTGGAGGGGGCAGTGGTGCACTTCTCCTCCAGCACTTGTACCCATGCTCCCAGTGAGGAAGGGTTCCCACTGCTGAAGCACAGGGAGGGTGCTGGGTAGCTGGCCCTGGGACTGCTGTCCTTCCTGGGGAGAGGCTTTCAGCAGATACTTGGCTGAAGGCTACAGTTTGAGTGCTAGCGGCGCTGGTGCACAAATGTGGTCAAGGCTGGATGTGAAACCCATATCCAGGGCCCATCTTGCCAAGGCCTGCATGTCCTTCCTGGCCCTGGCTTTCAAGATGCCATCTTCTCCTGTTGCCTCCTTCTTCTCTGGCTACCTGCCCGCCTCCTCCCTTCTCTACAGATCCAGGTTCCACCGTCCTTCCCCTAAGTATCAGTGCCTGTGCCACCCCTATCCTGAGCTCCCCACTTTCTGCAAATGGAAGCCAGAATCGTCTGGCTTCAGCCTGGCTTTTCCATAGGCTTAAACCGTTGTCTATATGTAAGAATAAAAAGGGGTCACCTAAGTGCTCAGATTCAGGCTTCTCTTGAGGCCTCTGAAGATCTGTCCCTACTGGGCATCCAGAAACAGTGACAGCTCTGACAAGCAAGGCCCAGGTCACACCCTCACCATGCTCCACAGGCTCCTTGGCTTCCGTGCCCCAGGGTTGAGGATCCTTGCATCTGAGCTCAATTCTTTGGCTGAGGGTGCTCTCATACTCCCCAGGACCTTGGAGTGCCAGTCTTCTTGATGCCCCTTCAGGGAGTGTGAGCCCTAAATGGCACCACTAGAACCCCCTATGCTGCTGCCCGGGACACTAATGGGGTTTGCACTGCAGCCTGACATCAGGCTGAGGGCATGCAGCTGCGCAGGAGGCACACAGAAACTACCCTGGCCAGGACAGGCTGTTGGGCTCATCACTCCACCCACAGTGGGACAAATGTGCCCCAATCGCTCAGGTATAGCCCCACCTCGGCCTCCATGGTTACTGTTCCAAGGGTCCAAAATGCCATTCCCAAGGTGACACCCCACCTAACAAGACTGCCCAGACAAGCTCTCCCTCCCCACCCCTCCGTGACACACCCCTGTAGAGACCTAGAGAGACTCTTGCAGTCCTCCCTGTGTCAAGCCGCAGGGGTATCCCCTCAGGGCCCCTGGCCTCCACCTACACAGGAGGACTGCAGTAGGCAGGGCAGGGCAGAGCTGGCAGGAGCAGGTGGGAAGGGCTGCTGGGGCCGAGGGTCAGGAAGGCTCTAGCTCCACCCCCAGCCTCATTCCATGTGGTGTGGGGGAACAGGAAAGCAGGAAGTGGAGGGAGCAGAGGTTCAGTTGACTTCAGCCTGATCCTGCCCAAGCCTCTGCAGGAAAGCCAGGTGGCAGGAAGGAAGCCGCTTTTTCCTGGTGGCTCCTGTGCTGCAGGTTGGATGGACGAGGGCTTGTAGGACCTCCTCAGCACCCCTCCCCCTGCCACCCCAACCAAGGCCGAGTGACTCCAGCCAGTACTGGAGCCCGCCTCCCCCCACCTCCTACTCCCCAGGTGCCAGCCAGATCCACAGGGCCACGGTGGTGGGTGGGCCAGCTTGACCGAAAACTTCAGGTGGGGGTGAGACCACACAAAGTGAGTTCATGGGTAGCTAGGGTGGGCTGGCTGCTCATGAGGTCCTCCAGGCACACCTGGCCCCGGAAAGGCTGCCCCTGCACCCAGGGTCCTGCAGAGCAGTCCTGGGGCCACTTGTCATGGAGGAGGGCTGCGGATACCCCAGGAGCAGCCCGGGCAGTGGGGGTGTGACCAAGTAAGCAGGGTGGTGTGAGGTAGAGTCACTGTCTGGGTGTCTCGCTGACCCTGTCTCAGGAACACAGTGCCTTACTCCTGCGCAGGTGCCTGGAGCACCTGGGGAACCATTGGGCACGGCCGCCGTGACCTTGCATCTCTGTCCCTCCGAGGACTCCGAGATGCCCAGGTGCGAGTGGGAGCGACCACCCGTGGCATGGGCGCAGGGGCATAGCTGCACTCCCGAGGCGGGTCCTGGCGGCGAGAGGCAGCGGCGAGGGCTCGCTGCGGCCCATCCCGGCGGGAGGGAGTTTGTGATTCCGGCAGCCAGCTGAGCGGGGGCGAGGATGGGAGGGGCGTCCTCCCGCGCGCCGGGAGGGGAAGGGCCCAGCGCCGGCTTCCGGCAGCGACCCCCGCCTGCCCGTTCGGCCGCGGGCGCTCGGGTGCGGGGCATTCGCGGGTGGGGGACTCACCTTTCTGGCCGCCGAGGGCCGCGTACCAGGACAGCGAGAGGAAGGCGCACAGGCAGAGGAGCAGCAGCGTCAGGAAGGGGCCATTGCGGAGCCTCATTTCCCCGGGTGCGCGGCAGGCGCCGGCGGGGCCGAGGCCGCATGGCCCGGGAGCGG
>JAAGEH010000289.1:3547353-3572697 GCA_011751065.1 Lasiurus cinereus | reverse complement strand
GGGCCGGGCCGGGCTGGGCTGGGCTGGGCCGGGCTGGGCGGCGAAAGCCGCGGCCCGGCCTGGATCCGGGGCCGCCGCGGAGTCGGCAGCGCGGGGCGGGGCGGCCCCGACTTAAAGGGGCCGCAGCACCCGCCGCTGCCGCTAGCACTCCGAGGAGGCGGGGCGCTCTAGTCCGGCTCAGGTAGGTGGAGGTGGGTGCCTTCGCGGGTGCGGCGGGCCCTCCCAGCCGTTCTTAGTGACAATTCTTATTATTAACTGCCCCCTAAACGGACCCCATCCCGTTTACTCGCGGTCCCCAAAGCTCTCCCCCAGATCTGAGGAGGGTCCAGGCGGTGAGAGGGGAAGGTATGGCTGGAGTTGGCGCTGCCTCCAGCCTGGGGACTCGAGTCCTGCTTGCACCGCCACGGCGATCTTCCCTCCTAGGACCTTCCTTTTGTCGCAGATAAAGGCGTGCTAGGGACAGAGGTGCTCCTGATTCGTAAAATAGGAACATGGGGATATTTTCAGGAGTAAAGGAGATGCTGTGTGTGGATGTTGGGCACAGTGACCAGGCACCGGTGGGCTGGAGGCGGGCACAACCTTAGGGTGATGTGCCGCACGGCCCCTCACGGCCCAGCGCCCTCTATCCCTTTACTGCAGAGGCTTCCACCTTTATTCTTGTACCATCCAGGTTGTCCCCAGCCAGCCCTCTGTGGAACCAGGAAGGGGACAACCCATAAGGGGATTAGTCCAACGGGGTCTCTGGGCTGGCATTGGAAACCTTAGCTCCATTCCTAATAGTCCTGGTTCCTGGCATCCATTGCAAGGACCGTGGGGGCCTTTGGGGCATGGTTGCAGACCGGGAGATGCTGGGCACTTGTTTTCCTCTTTCAGCCCAGGCCTACACCTGGGGCAAGGTGGGTGCTGGGAGAAGGCAGGGCTGGGCACTTGCTCCTGCAGAGGGATTTCTCCCCAGAGCAGGTGAGGCAGGCCAGCAGCTGCGGGAGGCTTGATCCTGGGCCTGATTAAAGGCCTCAGCTTTCCTGCAGGCCTGTTTCCAGTGCTGAGAAAGGGGTCCTGCACTCTCAAATTACTAGGAGCCTTCTGGAGGAAACTGTCTTGCTTTATGTTCCTATTTTCACAGGTATCTTCTGTTTGTGGCAAGGGATCATGGTTTTTCACTTGGGCTGTGATACAAAGGGTTTAATTTTTCCTCCTAAATGTGTGTTGAAGTTTAAAATGAGTTGATTTAAGGAAACTAAACCAGTAAAAATTAAGGAGATGGTCTGTCAATAACTAAAGTTTGAGAAGCTCCCCTGAGTCCCTCCTCCTTATACTCTGCCTTTGGGGGAAAGCAGAGATTGGAGTGGCTCAGGAAAGGGTGGAATTCTGCCCTGAAGCCTGGAGATACAGGGCCTCAATCAGAAATGGGATTGTCCAGGGCCAGGGTGGGGAGAAGGGTGGTGATTGCCTTTGGGAAGTGTGAGGTCTGAAGTGATGGGGAATGGGAGAGGGGCTGGGATGAGGATACTGAAGAGGGCCACACACTGAAACTGATTATCTGAGTTTAGGCAACCATAGGAGTCCAGGCAGTAGAGAGTGAGGACAGTCTTTCCAGACCCCTCCCAGCCAGGCTGCTTCCTCCCTTTCCCATCAGAATCCCAGAAGGGGATTCTCTGGGCCACACACCCACCGCTTGGCTGAGAATGGTTGGGCACTGGGCCTGACTGTCCTGCCAGGATTGTACCTAACTGAGAAGGGACATCCGGAAGGAAACCCCGGTGCTCCCTCTGGAAGGGGGCTGGAGAGGGGGTCATCATGGCAAGATGCTATGTCCCCCAGGGCCTGCACAAGTGACACCACAGTGAGGGAAGGCCCACTGTATTCACTGGCCCTGCTGTCCCAGAGCCGCTCTCCCTGAAGCCTCTGCACTCCCAACTTTATCCTCAGCCGCTGTCTGGCTCCTGGCCAGTTTCCACAGCTCTCTGTGCCCTTGCTGTAATGAATTCCTCAGGGCCTACCTGCAACCCAATTCCCTCGGGCACTTCTAGGCAGGTGAACTCTGCATTTCTTCAGGCAGGCCGCCCAGGATGGGGCACCCCCATCCAGGAAGGAAGGTGGAGCCAAAGGGGCATAAAAAATCCTATTTTCCTCCAGACCCAACTGTGGCCCTTCCTCCTTTGTTCTTGCTTCCCATAGAGTGCAAGTGCCCTTTTGTGTTGGGATTCCATGTCTGCTTTCAGCTCACACTGCCTTCTGGAGACTTTCTGGGACAGCCTCTCGTTCTATCCTTTACCAGGCTTCTTAACCTGTGGCCCAAGGATCCAGAGTTGGGGAGCTCCAGGAGCTGAGATGAGAAAAAAAAATCCAACTTTATTTTCAATAACCTTTAACTGAAATTTGGTATTTCCTTGGAGGCAGCAAAGACCAGAATTCATAATACTTGTGGCTGTCACACAGAAATTGAAACCAGACAACCAATGGGCTGCCTGTCACTATTTGAGCCAATTAAGGAGAGAAAGGATTGATTCATATACGAACGTTTATTCCAATAATGCCAGCAGTATGGGAGAGCAGCAGTTCTTCCACAAAATCTGCTCTCTACCCCCCACCCCCATCCCCCATAAGCCAGCTGCTTATATAGGGTAAGACAAAGACTACTGGGGAAGTAGAGATTATAAACACGGGGAAGGAGACAATCTGGGACTCCATTGTTTGGGCAATAAGGTTGTTAATCTTTCCATGATAATAGTTCTTGATTGAGAATAGACCACTTTCCAAGGTTGACTGCCAGGTCCTGGAGGCATACAACTCCCAGCCAGGTTAGAACAAGACAATCTTGATTAATAGTATGATTGATATTTCCCATAACCATAGCTAGTCCCAGTATCTATCTGTTTTTCCCTTAACAAAATCACAGAGATTTTCATACCCATGGCAGGTGCTGCACACACCTCAAAATAGCAGTCACATACTCACTGCTACCTACTTATTAGTCCTACCTCTGTATCTTATAATGTCCTAACTTTTTCTATTTTGACTAGAGGCCCAGTAAGGTCCCTTGACCTGATCTGCAGGATGGGGCTGAAATTGGCTCTCCAATGTCACCCAAGGGGTCCTGGATTGCGAGAGGACCATGGCCAGGCCAAGGGACCCTACTGGTGCACGATCGGGGCTGGGAGAGACATAGGTTGGCCAGCCGGGAGGGCTCCAGGGTGTGTCTGGCCCAACTGGTTCAGTACCTATCGCGGGACCCCAGCAGCAAGTTAGGCTACCAGTTGGAGCATCTGCCCCCTGGTGGTCAGTGTGCATCATATCGACTGATCAACTGCCCCCTGATGTTCAGTGCATGTCATAGTGAGCAGTTGAGCATCCTTAGCATATCATTAGCATGCTTTGCTTTGATTGTTTGAACAGACCAACCGGATACTTAACATATTAGGCTTTTATTATATAGGACATTTGCATTTTAATATTAGCAGTCCTTTTGTAATGCAGTATATTTTATGCATTTCAAAACATGATTTTGTGGGTTTTTTAAAAATATATTTTTATTCAGAGAGGAGGGAGAGAAAGAGAGATAAAAACATCAATGATAAGGGAGAATCATTGATTGACTGCATCCTACAAGCCCCACACTGGAGATCAAGTCTATACTTGGGCGCGTGCCCTGACCTCATGATTCATAAGTCAGCACTCAACCACTGAGCCACATTGGCTGGGCTCAAAACAAGGTTTTAAGCAGGGGTCCTTCATCTCTAGATGCTAAGGTGTCTCTGGCACAGTGAGTTTAGAAGTCCTGCCTAAGTCTCATCTCATCCCTTTGCTGGCCTTTCTTTCCTTGAATGCCTCTCATGGTTCATAACAAAGGTCCATGGGGTTTAGAAAGCTAAACCTGGGGGGCTTGACCATGCCTGAAGGACAGAGGGCCTCCCTAAGAAAATGAGGTTAAGCAAATTGACCCAGGGGGGAGGAGGAGTTGCCTCAAAAAGGTGGTCAAGTGGTTCAGCACATGCAAATGACTCTGTTGAAGGAACCCCCGGGCCAGCCACGGTAATGCTCAGTGAGAGCGGGCACCAGAGGCAGACAGGGTAGGGCAGAGCACCAGGACTTGACACACCTGATCATGTATCTGGCTTTTTACCCTTGGAACTATGGGGACCCTTCAAAGCAGGGAGAGGAAGGAGGCTGCCCTGGGGCTAAGACAGTCAGATTTGCATTTTTATATGATTAATTGGTCAAGCATAGAGAAGGGACTAGAGAGAGTAAGAGGAAGCAGGGGAAGGAGTCTAGAACAACGGCTGCCAACCTTTCAGACACCTGGTCTGGAATACATAGCTGTGGCATGAAAATTTTGAGCTGAAGGCATTTGTGCTAGGCTTTTTCCTGAAGTCTCTTACCTGCCTAAAAGTAGAGTCTCCTAGCAGAACTCAGTTGTCCTAAATCCCTTCCCTGTGAGCACCCAGGGAAAGATTGATCTTATTGATGCATGGAGATGGGTCTGGACTCTTCCAGTGGGTTCTTGTCCTACAAAGTGAATAATAAATTCACAATTTTATGGGCGGGATAAGGACATGTATGTAATACCTTAATCAATAAAGAAAATAAAAAATTTGCAATTTTAAATGTGAAAGTTTATTGTAAGCATGTGCAAACTCTCCCTAGGGAGTGATCTTTGGGAAAAGCCTGCTTTCTCTAAAATGGAAAAATCTAATCCTTTGAGACTCTGTCTCTGGGTTTATAAAGACTGCAGCTCTTTGTTTCTTCTTGACCCTTTCTAATTGGGCCCTTCCTTAATTTATGAGCCCCATGCTTTTCTAATTGGCCATTCTGAGAGTATCAGTTTCAAAGATCAAAGCCCACCTGATGCCCCCCTGTCCCTCTCCTCATATCTTGTTACATTCCTCTATCCTCTGTGAATGTAAGTCTTCCTCCTTACCCTGTGGCATTTTTTTATCCTCTGTAAAAGTAAGATAAGCATTCTGGTGGCTCCAAGCCCTTACCTATGCATTCTTCTCCCATGGACATTCCTTTTCCTTAAAACTGCCTGCCCTGTCTCTCAAATTCCTTTCACTGTCACCTGTGGGGTATACTGGTTAATGCGGATTTTGGAATAAAAGAAAACAGGATAATTTCAAGAGAAACATCAAAAGTGCTTTATTCAAAGTACTGTCCATTGCTAGCTACACATTTTCCCCATCTTTCAGGTAATTTGTAGATACAGTCCCAATAGAACTTTTCTTGTTTTGAGGCAAGCCATTCAGAGACCCAATTTTCCACTTCGTATTTTTTGAAGCGCTGCTCAGAAAGTACGTGTGCCAATGATCAGAACAAGTGGTAATCTGAAGGAGCAAGGTCTGGTGAATATGGGTGGGTTAATAACTTCCCAGATAAGAACTTTTAACATGTCTTTAACTGGTTTTGAAGTATGTGCTGGTGCATCATCATGAAGCAAAATTATTTTGCAGTGTCTTCTGGCACATTCTGGTCCTTTCATGATCAAAGCACGGTTCAAATTGTTATTTGTTGTCAGTAGCGATCCGTATTAACAGTTTCACCTGGTTTTAGAAGCTCATAATACACCACATTTTCCTGATCCCACCAAACGCAAAGCATTGTCTTCTTTCTGAAGCAATTTGGCCTTGCAGTTGATGTTGATCGTTTACCTGGATCAACCCATGATTTTGTGCATTTGGATTCGCATAATAAATCCACTTTTCATCGCCAATCACAATTCGATGCAAAAAAGTCTTTCGTGCATTGAAGCAACATTTTACTGATGACTTCGGTTTTCCATTTGTCTTTCGTTCAGTTGATATGGCACCCATTTTCCTTCCTTTAAAATCTTTCCCATTGCTTGTAAATGATCGGAAATTATTTGCTGAGCAACGTTGAATCTTCTGCAAGTTGTTTTTGAGTTTGACATGCATCTTCATCCAGTAATGCTTGTAATTGTTGACCTTCAAACTTTCTCAGTTGACCTGGGCGTTCTTTGTCTTTCACATCAAAACCATCACTTTTAAAGCATTTAAACCAGCATTCACAAGTATCTTTTTTAAATATATTTTATTGATTTTTCACAGAGAGGAAGGGAGAAGGATAGAAAGTCAGAAACATCGATGAGAGAGAGACATCGATCAGCCGCCTCCTGCACACCCCACACTGGAGATGTGCCCGAAAGCAAGGTACATGCCCCTGACCGGAATCGAACCCGGGACCCTTCAGGCTGACGCTCTATCCACTGAGCCAAACCGGTCTCGGCCATTCACAAGTATTTTGAGATGGAGTTTGTTCACCATAAGTTTCCCGAAGTATAAGATAACTTTCAGCAGCACTTTTCTTCAACATAAGGTAATGAATTAAAAATTCCCACAAATGCTCTTTTTGGGGAGCATGAAATTCAACATTTTTAAGTGTAAAAGTATCTATGATGTTAACACCTTCAGCAAATTTAACATCAAGTTTTGAAGCTTGTTGTCAATACAACAAAATAGCATACATATCAAATTGCATATATATCAACATATATGTAACTCCCATCTATTGAAAAAAATCTGCATTATTAACCGGTACACTTAGTAGCAAACCCAGACAGTATGGCAAAACTACCAATCATACCACCCATCTATTCTCCTAAGGGCTCCTTTTGTCTTTCATGAAAGTTATCTGTTTCTCCTGTAAGTACTTTTCTTCCCCTCCATCTCCCTTGCTTCCCCTATTAAGTTGCCATATAAGCCCCCAATTCTAACTGCCTACTACAGTACTTGAATAAGAAGTCTGTTTTTGTTCTTGTTAATCTGTCTTATGTCAGTTTAATTCGCAGGCCCCAAGTACTGAACCTAAGAGAATAGAGAAGAAGTTTTTCTTCCTCCACATGGCATCTCCACAGAGAGATGGTCTGGAGTGGGGGTGGGTGGGTGGGGATTAGAGATGAAAAGAAGATGGGTTCAGGACACTCTTTAGGAAATTGTATATCATTGAGGTCAAAGAGCATGGACTAGAAAGGTGGTCGGCAAACCATGGCTCTCGAGCCGCAGTTTGACACTCTATTGACTGAGTTTGCTGACCACTGGACAAGAAAGACCACCTGCCTGGGTTCATGATTCTGGCTCCACCACTGTATGACTTGATCCTTTCTGAGTCTATTTCCGTGGGGTGGGGGTGGGGTGTAAAATGGGAGATAATGTTAGAATAGGCTTGATTGTGCTCTGTAATAACCCCAAATTTCTATGATTTGATAAAGGTATATTTCTCAAAGCTGTGTATCTATCAAGGCATCCACTGGGATGCCCTAGCTGGCTTGGCTCAGTGGATAGAGCATCAGCCTGTAGACTGAAGGGTCTCGGGTTTGATTCTGGTCAAAGGCACATGCCCGGGTTGTGGGCTTGATCCTCAGTTGGGGAACTGGAGTCCACCTGTGAGCTGTCCGTAAGCTGAGCAGATCAAGGCCCGATCTCAGCATCTGAGCTTCTAGGTCTCTAAAGGGCTGATGCTAGATCATGAGACAACTTAAATCTGTTGATTTTGTTCTTGGTCAGTTGAATCCAAGAGTATGAACCACCATTTCCCCACACCAGAGGCCAGTCCCGCGTTCCCATGGTAATTATGAGCACCAAAATGCAGGCCAGAAACACAAGGGTCAGTTGTGACCATGCCCTCAAACCACAGGAGTTCCGGTTGATTGCACTTCCCAATAGTAACAGTTCTGTTTCCCTTATGCCAGAAGCATTCTGAATGTTTTTTATGTACTAACTCACCTGCTCTGTTGAGGTGAGACCATGTGATTAGTTCTGGCCTAAGACGTGAGACTGAAAAGCCATGTATCCCTCGGGGGTAGGGTTGGGGGTGGGGCTGGGGAGAGACGCGGGACAGAGCCCAGAGCCTGACCCCTGACCCCCGGCGGCCATCCTCTCCATGTGACCTCAAACTCCGGAACTCCACGGCCTAGTGTCAGGCTGACTTCTCTGCACCCTTCCGCTCCTTGAGCTGTCACCCAGTCTGCCAGGCTTAGGCGCCTAGCTCTGTAGCTTAGGGGTCTCCACACGGTCTTCTACGCCTCCCAGAACCCTCCGCAGTTAGGCGGGTCCTCTGCTGCCGGGGGGGTGGGAGGTGGCGGGGGTGGGGGGGGCGCAGCAGTGCCCGCCCCGGTAGGTATCCACCCAGGAAGAGGCGGGACCATCGGATCCTAGTTGGGACTCTCCTCAGCCCATTCGGATCCCACTTAATGAACAGCCTTGGGGGACCAGGCCACTTCCCGGCAAACCGACTCTCCCTAGTCGCTGCGGGAAACCAGAGCCCCTGCCCATCCCGCACCGCGCGCGGGGAGTCCGAGGACGCACTGGGGGAGAAGGGCCTGGCAGGTTGCCGCCGCTTCGTCAGGATGGGGACGCGATCGGGTGCCGCCTCCTCCCAGGGGTCCGCTTCCCGATGGCCTGAGCCCGGCCGCCTCCTCTCCCCACCCTCGGCTGCAGGCTTTTTCCAGGCCCCGAGCAGCACTGGCTCAGCGGGAGAACGCCTAGTGGCGCTCAGCGCAGGCTCTCCGCTTTGGGTTTAGACTGGCCCGCTCCGGGCCGCGGACCCTCGCCCCCTATGACACCCTCGCCCCCTATGACGTCGGTGAGCCCTGTATCTGCCACCTTGTTGCCAACCCGCGGGCGCGCCCTCGGTGCCCTCAGGAGGGTGGAAGTGTGCCCCCAGCGCTAGTGTCCGCAGCCAAGCCACCTCTCCATCCATCCCTGAGGCCAGTGTGGTTTCACACCTCACGACTCTCCCTCCATGTCTTTTCTTGGCCCTGTCCAAAGATTCAAGTGATGGAAACTGGTGGTTGCCAGTTTCCCCAATGACTTGAACCCCTTTCTTTTTTATTTTTATTAATTTCAGAGAGGAAGGGGTGGTGAGAGAGAGTGGCCGTGTCTCTGGCTGGCCCAGCACCCACCTCGAGGCATGGCTCTATATCCAAAGAAAATACATGGATTTTCAGAAAGCCATTATCCAGGGATGAGGTTATTTTTGCAAGAAAGGAAGTAGGTACTGAGGAGGTGGTTACCATGCACCAGACAGCAATAAACCAAACCTGATGACCTCCTGCCCCCAGGGTCCCTGAAAGTCTCTGTCTCTTTCAGGCCCCCCACTCTTTGACCTCCGCCATTGGCTGTAGTCTCCTTCCTTACATTCCCACCCTCCAAGCTGATACTCCCAAAGGCAGTCAGACAACAACTAGGAGCAGCACCTGGGAGGGGTGCTCCAGTCTTCCCATTCCAATCCCATTCAAAGATGGTGGTGAATAGTTGGTCTGATTCATGCCCCCTGCCCCGTGCCCCTTGAATAACCATGCCCTGGATGGGGAGGAGGGGGCCAGTGGGCACTGTGGAAGTTGAGGACCTCCCTACCCAAGGAGCGTAAGGACAGAGATGTCAGCAGGGCAACTCAATTTGTGAGGACAGGGCCTAGTTAAGTCTGGCCTCCCCTCTGCTGCTCCTCACTCCTCTGCCTGGCTGTCTGGTATGATGCCATCAAGAATGGTGGCAGCAGGGCTGGGGAATCCCCCTGAAATGACAGCTGGTCATGGGATGCTGACTCATTGCCGGCCTGGCCACCTGACCAAGCACAGGCTGTCAGAGAGGGCCCTGCCAGGGGATTCCCCTGCTACAGCCTTGTTTAGGGCTCCTGTCCATGGGGGAGGGGGATAGAAGGGGAGAGCCTGGGCATGATAGGAAGGCCACAGTTGGGGATTCCCAGGGGCGAGGGTCTCCAGGTCTGCTTCTCAGGGGCCAGTTTCCTGCCATCTGGTTTCTCTCCATCCCTTCCTGCAAACCCCACCTTCCCAGGTTGCCAAAGCCAGGCCGGTCCTACTGGCAACCACCAGTTTCCATCACTTGAATCTTTGGACAGGGCCCCACCTTTCCTGAACTCTGGGTTTCCCAGACCACTGGGCTCTCCTTGTGCTCCTTGTATACTCTCCACCCACTCAGCCAGGGACACTGGAGCCCTGGGAGCTGGAAGTGGGGCCCTTGGCCCAGTTGGCAGGGGTTGCAAGGCTGTGAGTCACCCCGGGCACCTGTAGGCCCTTCAGCCTCTGCCCAGTACTGCCCCTCCTTTGTCCCTGACCCTGTCTGCACAGCATGGGCAGAGGGTTACTTCCCCAGGCTCACAGGAGGAATGCTGGCGGGCTGAGAGGGGACTGTCCTTGCTGCAGGGCTAGTCTGTGCTCTGGAACAATCTGGGAAGGACCAGCCACAACTGACTGATCAAACCTACCCAACCTGTGAGGAGC
This sequence comes from Lasiurus cinereus, assembly GCA_011751065.1. Classification (NCBI taxonomy): domain Eukaryota; kingdom Metazoa; phylum Chordata; class Mammalia; order Chiroptera; family Vespertilionidae; genus Lasiurus; species Lasiurus cinereus. Next base: position 3,562,445 of record JAAGEH010000289.1, on the reverse strand, counting down.
GGGTGTTTGGTTTTCCATCCCTGAGGTTACCCACTCCCACAAACCCCTCCATAACTCTGAAAGTACATGACTTTGACTCAACAGGTCCCAGCTTCTACTCACAGGACCCCACCTGAGAGGATTCACAGAGTGACATACTCTTCCCAACCCACCTTCTTCCAAGCCCCCTTCCTCTAGGCCTTGTGAACAGGTCACTTTTTAACCAGACAACCAAGGGGTCTGGTCTGCCTGCCACTACTTGAGCCAATTAAGCAGAGACAGGGTTGAATCATATATGTGTGTTTATTCCATATTGCTGGCAGTATAGGAGAGCAGCAGGTCATCCACAAAAATCTGCTCTGTACCCCATGATGAGCCAGCTGCTTATAGTGGGTCAAAGGACAAAGATTACATGAGGAAGCAGGAATCACAGGCATGGGGAGATAGGCAAGGTGGGTTGGGGAGGGAGGGAGGGTCAGGACTCTATTGTTTGGGCAATGAGTTTGTTAATCTGTAATATTAAGCTGGTTCTTGAATGGCCATAGACCACACTCCAAGATTGACTCCTGGAGCAAGGTTGACTTCTAGGTCAGGGGGCATACAACCAGGTTAGTATGTGCTTTCTTTAATCAGAGCAGTAACAGTCAGGGGTAATATTCTTACTTTATTTCTTAGCTAGTCCTCAATATTCTATTTCTGCCCCTAACAACTTTGGTCATATAAAGCATGTTTCTTGGTTTCTAGTTGTAAGGTTGTTGGTCCTACCTCTGGGCTGCCCATATAGTCAACAGGCCTGAGCCCCACAGGTTTGAGCACTACCTGCTGAACTGAACCCCCTGGGGGCAAGGGAAGTTCAGGCTCCATGGGCTGCAGTGCGTGCCTACTGAGGCTTTAGGAAGCCTAAGCGGCCCTCCAGCTGCTGGAGTGGGTTTCTGTGCTGTCAGCACCTCTAGGCCTCACCTCTTAGTAAACTGAAAGCTCCTCTAGTGCTTGATCCTGAGGTGGGCATGTGCCCCTCAACCCAGGAAGGAGCCAGCATGAATAAACTGTGAGGAGGAGGGGGCTGCCACTGGAGAATGGGGGGTTGTCGAGAGTGGTAGGGTAGGGTTAACCCCTCATGAATCAGTTAGTTTTAGTCGGTGGTGCCCGGTGGGCGCCTCCTGGCTTCAGGTCTCTCTGGTCTCCTCCTTCCCATGCGGGGCATCCCCACGCGGGTTCTGCTCTGCTGAGTCACCGCCAGGGCAGAGGGGGGGGGGCGGTCTGGGGCGGGAACGGTGCCGGCTCTATCCGCCCCCACCACTCTCTCCCTCTCTCCCCCACCCCCTTCCTTGATCCCCCGTGCAGAGGCCTGGGTCCAGAGCTAGGTGTCGTAGGGCGAGGCCGGCCTCTGGGTCACCAGTGCACTGGGGGCAGTGCGGGGAGGGGAGACAGTGAGGGAGCCAGGGAGACCCCGAGGAAAGGGCAGGGTGGGGGCTGCGGCATAGAAGGAGCACCTCTCGCGGGGCCCCGGCAGGGAGGCTCGCGCGCCCCGGCCCAAGAACTGGGGGCGGGACCTTGACGGAGGCCACGCCCCAAGAGGCGGGGCCAGGCTCCGGCGTCCGGTACAAAAGCCGCTAGCCCTAGCCGTTGTTACAGGTCCGGCTTCTGCCCCTCACAATGGCGTCGCTCACTGTGAAGGCGTACCTTCTGGGAAAAGAGGACGCTGCCCGCGAGATCCGCCGCTTCAGCTTCTGCTTCAGCCCCGAACTCGAAGCGGAGGCCGAGGCTACGGCGGGCCTCGGTCCCTGCGAGCGGCTGCTGAACCGGGTGGCCGCCCTGTTCCCCGCGCTGCGACCCGGCAGTTTCCAGGCGCATTACCGCGGTGAGTGGGTCGGGCGCCCTCGCAAGCGGCGCGGGGCCTGACGCAGCCCGCCTGCGGGGCGGTGGCCGCCCCTTCCCTCTCCACGGGCTTGGGCGCCGGCGCGGGTGGGGGGTTGCCCTGCCCTCTGGGTGGTCGGAGGCACGCCTGGGTCCCCAGTGCAATCTCGGGTATCAGCCTAGTGGCCAAGAGTGGTGCCACGGCCGTCTCCTGATGGCTCAGGCAGTGCCGAGGCCCTCCCGGCGGATCCCAGGCCTGGGCCTCAGCGGCCTCCCCTCCCCCCGCCATGATGCTGCAGATCTTGGCGAGGGTGCTCCTGGGCGTCTTGGCCCGCTGGCGGCGGGTGCTGGGTGGTCAGGCGGCACTCAGGTGACCCTGACATCTTGCTGCTGCTAGTCCTGCCTGCTGGTGCCGGGCGGGGTTTCTGATTTGCCGCGGAAGAGCCTGGGCCGGCGCGGGAGAGGAGTGGCGCACGTAAACAAGTGTGCGGGTCGGGGCCTCGGCGCGGTGCGGCTGGCGCTCAGCCCCGGGCGGCTGGGGCAGGGGGTGGTAGGGACAGACTGCAGAAAAGAAGCCCGAGGCTAGGCTGAGTCCAGACGCTATCCCACCCGGAGGGGCAAAGGAAGATCAAAATCCCCCCCGGAAGTGTGGGGGTGGAACTGGAGTCCAGGAACTAGCACAGTGTGCTGACGGGTGGCTGCTGGGGGTGGGGCGGGCGGGGTGGCTGGGAGGGAGTTGGGGGGCCTTCAGCAGCAAGATGTCAGGGTCACCTGAGTGCCGCCTGACCACCCAGTTGGCGGGGCGGTGCTGGGACCTCGCTCCCGAGTGCTGCCAGGACCGCTCCTAGTTGGTTTTATTTTCATAGGAACTTTATTGAGTTACAACTTACATGCCATACAATTCGTTCATTTAAAGTGTACCATTTTTAAAAAATACATATCTTTTATTGATTTCAGAGAGGGAGAGAGACTCATTGACTGGCTGCTTCCTGCCAGCCCACACTGGGGATCGAGCCTGCAACCCAGGCATATGCCCTGACCAGGAATAGAACCATGCTCTCCTGGTTTCATAGGTCCTCACTCAACCACTGAGCCATGCTGGTGGGGGCTAAAGTGTACAACTTTTAGCATATTCACAGGTTTGTGTAACCATGATCACAATTTTAGACTCTCTTCACTGCCTTATAAAAGACCACTTCCTTTAGCCAACCACCCATCCTCCTAGCACTAGACAACCACTAATGTGCTCTTTTTTTCTATGGATTTCCCTATTCTGGACATTTCAGATAAATATACATGTATATGTAAACTTTATAATTGGTTTCTAAAAACTTAGCATAATGTTTCCCAGGTACAACCGTGTTGTAGCAGGTGTCAGCTTCATTCTTTGTGTGTGTGTGTGGCTGAATAATATTCAGTTGTATGGACATACATTTGTTTATCTGTTCGCTAGTTGATGGATGTTTGGGTTGTTTTCACCTTTTGGCACTGCCCCAGTCTTATAGTAAGTTCTGACTGATGGCCCACAAAGCTGGCCCAGCCTGCAGAGGTATGGTGTGGTGTGACTTACATGGTGGTGTGTTAACACCATTTTGAGCCAACTATCTAAACAAACACATAGTTTTAGCTTCATTGGGGAAGGAAGCAAGTAGATGTAGTCATCTAATTCCCTCTTCTAACCCACAAGAGGCCCAAGGCCTTTGGAGGGGCTTGGTTTCCCAGGAACAGGTCACAGGTGGGGACCTCCCACAGCTGAAGATGGGTCTGGGCCAGGTCAGATGTGGACTGAGACAGCCCCTTTGTGAAGGGGCAGCTGGGCCTGGAAGCAGAGAAGTGTGTAGCTACTACGGCTGCTGCCCATGCACAGGGGTACTCTGCCTCCTCCGTGTGCCTAGGCCCTGGTTGGCGTACGTGCCTTCCCGGCAGCGCCAGTGCGAATGAGCAGTCTGGCCTCAGTTCTGCTGCCCCCTGCCTCACACAGGTGGGCTTCAGGTATAGCCCCAAAGTGCTCCTGGAGTGCTGGCCTCAGTCCTTTGCAGCAGTGGTGTGCAGGTGAGAAGCCTGGGTGCTCATGTGCCATATTTGAAACCCTCTAGATGAGGACGGGGACTTGGTTGCCTTTTCCAGTGATGAGGAACTGACGATGGCCATGGCTTACGTGAAGGATGACCTCTTCCGTATTTACATTAAAGGTAAGGGGCTGCTCAGGTGCTGCTTCCCAAGCAAAACGGGCGGCTGGCAGTTGTGGAGAAATCCCCCAGCACAGAGGGCTGTGGGCTGTGTAGAGGGCACGATCATCTCTGTGCTGAGCCTGAGAGAGGAGTCAGTGTCTGCCACAGTGGGTAGGAGCAGAAGATCTCTGAGTTCACTGTGGATTTTGCCCAGACCAAGTGCCATGGCCTGGAGCAACTTTTGAAGTGCTGTGGGGCTTATTTTAGTGAAGGGCAGGACCAAAGCTGTACAGACACAGCCTCCTGCTGCTTCTCTCCCACGTGGGCCACACATGTCCAGGTAATGCGCAGGTACTGGGACCCTCCTGGCAGGTTCTCAGCTCACTTTTATTGCTGTCACTTGAGCAACTGAGTTCCACATGGACTCAGTGTCTGGAGAGCGGGACAGAGGCCTGCTGACAGTGACCCATGGTAGTGACAAGGGGGAGACTTTGTGGGACCCCACCTCATGGCTCCCTGCCCTCCATGCAGAGAGGAAGGAGTGCCGGCGGGAACACCGCCCCCCATGCGCTCAGGAGGCACCCCGCAACATGGTGCACCCCAATGTGATCTGCGATGGCTGCAATGGTCCAGTGGTGGGCACCCGGTATAAGTGCAGCGTCTGCCCTGACTACGACCTGTGTGCTGGCTGCGAGGGGAAGGGCATGCACAGGGAACACAGCAAGCTCGCCTTCCCCAGCCCCTTCGGGCATCTCTCTGAGGTGAGCAGGGCCTCCCTGCTGGCCAGGGTGAGTGCATGGCTAGAACCTCCAGACCAAACGCCCTGTTTCCTTTCCTCAGGGCTTCTCTCACAGCCGTTGGCTCCGGAAGCTGAAACACGGGCACTTTGGGTGGCCTGCCTGGGAGATGGGCCTTCCTGGGAACTGGAGCCCACGTCCTTCTCGGGCAGGGGACACCCACGCCAGCCCCACAGCAGATTCTGGTGAGCCTTGGTCTGCTGCCTTCTAGGGTGCAGTGGCAGGGCCGCAGGCTGGAGGGCCTTCCCCATGACCCCAACTCCTGCTGTGCCCGTGCTGGGCTGGGCACGTCACACAATGAACTATCAATTTGGTTATTTCATCCTCACCAAACCCTGTAGAGGGTGGAGCACTTTCTTTCCTTTACAAATGGGAAAACAGGTGCCTAAGTGCCCACGGCCACTAGTTCACCTGTCTTAAACCTAGCCTGGGCCCCAGCCCACTCAGTACCTTCCACACCTTCATCTCGGCAATATGTTCTGTTCTCTTGTGTTAGCTGTCAGGAAAGTTAGAGCCAAATTAGGTCAAGTCTTTATAAACACAGTCACAAAGTTAGAAACTACACATAGTTTGCATTTTTGGATTCTGGTTTTATTACTTAACTGTATCTTTTGATTCACCTTATCCTTTGGGACAAGGATGGAGATACTTGATTTTGAGAAAATGACATATCTAGGATGTGATTGGTATTTTTATAATGTGTGTGTTGAGCCCTTCTCGGGGTTCTGATCACCAGAGTCACAGATGAAGGGGGGTGAAGAGGTCCAGGAGGTGGCCTGGGGTGGAAGGGAACAAGGGTTGCAGGCTGCCAGGAAAGGCCCTCGGGATGGAGAGCGTGCAGGATGAAGGTGATAGCACTGCAATAGGTATTAAGGTCATTGAGAAACGTACTTTGAGTTAAACATATCGTTGTTTTTATATTTTAAAAATCAAAGCTTCTGGTCCATCGGAGGATCCCAGTGTGAATTTCCTCAAGAATGTAGGGGAGAGTGTGGCAGCCGCCCTCAGCCCCCTGGGTAAGTGTTGGCCTGTCTATCCTTTGATACCAGCAGGGGTTTTGATAGCTCCTTGTGTGAGTGGTTGTTTGCAGCTTTCAGCTGAGATATTGCAGAGGAATGGGAACACCCTTGAGACTAGTAAGGCTTGGTGGCCTCAAGTCAACCTTTGCCAAGCGCTATATCACAGGCCGCTCAAGGTTGGATTTTATGACAGATTCTTGAGCTTGCCCCCGAGTGCAGGAGAGTAGCCAGGGCTTGCTGGAATAATCCCAGTGGGAGTCTGACCAGGCTTAGTTGCAGGGTTGCCTGCCGACTTCTGCCTGCCTTGTCCTTGGGGGAGAACGGCCTGCATTTCCTCCTCATGTGAGCCTTGGGGTTAATCAGTTTAGATGCGTTTTCTCCCTCTTTTTTGCAACCCCAAGCTTTCCTGGTGCTTCCTGAGTGCAGGGTTGATGCCGGTGCTAGGAAGCAGGGAGTAATAGAGTGACACCAGGTTCAGAGCAGGTCTCTGAGTTAATGAACTGCAGCATGTACCCCCAGTGGCGTGACAGGTGTGGCCGCTGGGGCTTCTGAAAGCACCCACTGTGTCCAGCTGCTAGTCTGGAGGTGGGTGTTCAGGGCTAGGCCTCCTGGCAGTGAGAATCTGTTACAGGTGACTTCTGGTTCAAGATGACCACAGACCCATGCCCTCAGACGAGGAGGGCGCTCATCTTTGTGACAGCAGTGGCAGGAAATGTCTGTCCGGAGTTGTACCCAGTGTCTGAAAGAGTGACAGTGGTGCCACAGCAGCTGCATACAACTTGCAGCGCTGTCCCCCTCCCAAGCAGAATTCCAGTGCTGGATGCACGTGGTTTCACATCACTCGGCCCTGCATACAGCATGGAGCTCCTGTGCCCTCAGCACCAGAGGGGCATTCTGGTTACACATGGCCTTTGGTTCTCCCCAGTTCCTAGGTCCTGGCCTTCTCTGTGCAGATCTGTCCTGCCTGGTGAGAGTAAAACAGGGTCCCTTTGTGGACTTACTGGCTCTGAAACTGACCTGGGGTGTCAGATAATGTTCTGTTATGCTGGAGGAAGAGAGAGGTGCAGTGAGTTTCTAGAAGCCAGGAAGATTTGGGCCAGGATTTGGGGAGTTCAGCCCTTGGGATCGTGAAGGTCAAAGATGACCATCCACTTGCCTTCTTGCTAGTAGACTGCCATCTGATACGGTCCTGTGTGGCAGTGTGGCCCAGGTCTGGAGTGGATGCCAGCATCCTGACCCTCCCGCTTTGGGGCTGAAGGTGAGAGTGCTTTGCAAGCGGCAGGTTCGCCCTCTGAGGACTTAGGGTTTTTGTTTCCTCCTTGGCCTCTAGGCATTGAGGTGGATATTGACGTGGAACATGGAGGGAAAAGAAGCCGTCTGACCCCCGTCTCTCCAGGCAGCTCTAGTGCCGAGGAGAGGTGCAGCTCTCAGCCAGGAAGCTGCTCTTCTGACTCCAGCAAACCGGACGGGGCCGTGGAAGGAGCTGCACAGGCTCTGACAAAGCAAATGAGCAAGATCACGCTGCAATCGGGTGTGCAGCCCGAGGCAAGCACCTCCCACTTCCCCAGGGCGCTCCTCTGCCCCCTGCCCCCCCAAACCCTTCCCAGCACTGACATAGCCAGGACCCAGTTCTGGCACATAGTTAAGTCTGTGGCACCTCAGTGGTTCTGTGACCCCTTCACTAGAACTTGGTAAAGAAAAATACTCTAGCTGCTTGCCAGTCTGTCTTTCCCATGCACACCCCAGGATTGAGGCTGTGGCCCGGGCGGCTTCGAGGGCCTGTGCTCATGGGGTTTTGTTCCAGGAGCAGATGGAGTCTGACAACTGCTCGGGAGGAGACGATGACTGGACTCATTTATCTTCAAAGGAAGTGGACCCGTCGACAGGCGAACTCCAGTCTCTACAGATGCCCGAGTCTGAAGGGCCAAGCTCTCTGGACCCTTCCCAGGAGGGACCCACAGGGCTGAAGGAAGCCGCGGTGTACCCGCATCTGCCACCAGGCAAGTGACTACAGGCAGTTTTTTTGTATTCTACCCTTTTTATTCAGAGATCCTATCACCTGTCTTTAGCAATACAAAAAGACACCCTGTTCTCCACTGTGGGGCTTGTCTGTTGACCTGAGAGGAAATTAGGAGTTGATGTTGTCCTCTTGTGTCAGTATATACTGAGTCTCTTGTAAGTACAGCTAATTTTAGTAACTTCTGGATTATAACATCAAACCCGCAGTTATGAAGGTAGTTGTGACGTAGCAGTGGTCCTGGCTTTGGCATGGCCATGTGCCATTAAGTGGACTCCGAGTCTGCCCTCAGCTTCCTCATGGAGAGTGCCGGCCTAACAGAGCCCAGCCCAGGCTCCTGTAGGAGCAGGCAGGGGGCTGCAGGTGGGAGGTGGGGATGTGGTAGTGGGAGAGCACACACTGAGTCAGAGCAGCCCATGTCTGCTCAGTTCATCGCTGTCACATGGCAGTGTTGTTGAGACAATACTTAAGAGAAAACTCTGGGGCCAGCTGTGGTCTTTGGGCCCCCTCTGTCATATCTGCCTAGAGCAAGGGAGACAAACTACAGCCTATGAGCCAAGAATAATTTTTTTAAAAATTATCACCTGTTTTTCTTAATTTTTTTTGGAGAGAGAGGACGTGTGGTGAGTGGGGAGAGAGAAACATCAGCTGCCTCTCATACACATCCAGACTGGGGCTCAAACTTGCAATCTAGGTATGTATGTGCCCTAACAAGAATTCAAGCCTGCAGCCTATTGTGTTTTTTTTTAATAACTTTATTTTTAATATATTTTATTGACTTTTTACAGAGAGGGAGAGAGATAGTTAGAAACATTGATGAGAGAGAGACATCCATCAGCTGCCTCCTGACGCCCCCTACTGGGGATGTGCCCACAACCAAGGTACATACCCTTGACGGGAATCAAACCTGGGACCTTTCAGTCCGCAGGCCGATGCTCTGTCCACTGAGCCAAACCAGTTTTGGCAAGCCTGCAGCCTTTTTGATGTACGGGATGACACTCCAGTCAACGGAGCCATTGGCCAGGACACCTTTCTCACCTTTGTAAGAGTTGTCTAAAACCAGCTGCCCTGGCTGGTTTTGCTCAGTGGATAGAGCATTGGCCTGTGGACTGAGATTCCAGGTCCCAATGCAGTCAAGGGCACATGTCCAGATTGCAGGCTCAATCCCCAGTAGGGGGTGTGCAAGAGGCAGCCGGTCAATGATTCTCTCTCATCATTGATGTTTCTATCTCTCTCTCTCCCTTCCTCTCTGAAATCAATTAAAAAAAGAAGACCTGTGGCCCTGGGCAGTGTGGCTCAGTTGGCAGGATGTCATCCCATGCACCAAAGAGTTGCCAGTTCAATTCTGGTCAGGGCACCCCCAATCCCAGGTGGAGGCATGCAGGAGGCAGCTAATTGATGTTTCTCTCTTCCTCTCTTTTCCTCTCTCTCAAACTCAAAAAGAAGAAAGAAAAAAAAAAAGAGGCCTCACTTTTAGTCTATTTCCCTCCCTCATTAAAAAGTTAAGACTTGTGGAAATCAGATGAAATTCACATTTCAGTGTCCATAAATACAAGTTTATTTGAACACAGCACTCATTTGTTTAGAATGTCTGGCTGCTTTTATGATGTAATGGCAGATTGATGTGGTTGACAAACCAGTAGCCTGCAAAGCAGCTGAAAAGTTTGCCATCCCTGGCTTGGAGTGTGCCCGAGGGCCAGAGAACCCCGGGGAGGGCCAGGCCCTGCAGGCACTGGGACTTGCTGGATGGATGAGCTGCTGCTGCCTGCAGGTCACACTTGGGGCCTAGTGACCACCCCCCCCAATGGCTTTTATTATTCTCTCTGGCAGAAGCTGACCCCCGGCTCATTGAGTCCCTCTCCCAGATGCTGTCCATGGGGTTCTCTGATGAAGGCGGCTGGCTCACCAGGCTCCTACAGACCAAGAATTACGACATTGGGGCTGCCCTGGACACCATCCAGTATTCAAAGCATCCACTGCCCTTGTGACAGCTGTGCTCACCTGTTACTTGACCCTTTTTCTTGTCTCACAGTTGTGTTGAGCTTGTTAGAACCCCATGCCTCTAAAGGACAGTTACTCTGCATTTTTCTTTCAGAATCAGGGTGGTATGCATGAAGCCATTTAGGGCAGTACAAGGACAGGAGGGAGTTCCCAGCGTTGTGATGACTAAGGAATGCTTACTAGCTTCCCTCAGTGCCCGCTTCGTGCAGCCAGGATGGGCCGGGGGTCTCCCCCCACATCTCCCTGCTCTCTGCCTGCTAAGATATCACCAACAGCCCAGAATCCATCTTGCCTAATGGTCATCTGCTTTTTCTTTTTTTAAGTGACTAATAGTAACTGATGTGTAGTTGATTTTCTGCTGGAACCTGATAAGAGTTCAGCTGGAACAGCCAGCATTCTGTCAGGAGGTGGTTGTCCTGCAGCAAGTACAGGAGGGCAGGCCCCTTGAGGGCACAGGAGTAGCTGCCAGGCACCTATGGTGGTCACTGAGTACTGCCTGTCTTACAACCATTCTAGTTCTCTCATTTCCAAATGTGTCACCTGCTTTTAAAGTAAGAAGATCCTTTGTAGCCATTCTGTTAGCATATCTGTAAACCAACTGCAATTAAATGGTGTAAGGACTTTTAATCCAAGATGTTGCAATAAGAGATGATCTGTTTGAAAGTCATGTTTATTGTTGGTTCTTATTTCCCATAAATCCTCCTCAGCCCTAATTAAAAGCCCTTCAGGGAATCATGTTTGCAGTGACACAGGTCTAGGGGAGGATGGCTCAGGTACCTAAAGGTATATAACACATCTACACAACAACATACTGGTCTCAGTTCACAGAACATCATCAAAGTCCTCACCAGTGTTAAAGAGGTCACACAGTCGCATGGGTCGGGCCTCCTGTGCCCCTTTGACCAAGGGCCCACCCTCTGCCTGAGGGCCTGTAACCCACTGCTCAGGGTTCTCCCCAAAGGGCCTCTTGGGCCTAGACATAGGGGTGTCTGTGGCCCAAGAGAACTGGAGCAGACTGAGTGTCCTGCTGAGGCCCCTGTCTTTTGCAGTTTGAACCCTGGGGGATCCTTGCTCAGCCTGTGCTGCCCCAGCTGGCCTGGGGTCCCTTTGCAGGGGTGTCGGGGGCTCTGTGTCCACATGTGAGCTTCCAAGTGGTAGAAGAAATCGTTCCCACTTAGATGTGACTCTGACTTGCTGGGCAGGACGAAGTGGTTCCCTGCAAGGGCCAGTGAGCTGCCTGGCGTCCCTGTCCTCATGACTGCTTCCTTCTCTGGCCTTCCCTGCCAGGCCAGCGTGGTCCTGCAATGGAGACAAAAGCAGGAGAGGCCATGTCCTCTGTTCGGAACGAGAGCCAGTGGTCTGGCAAGACCAGGGGGCAGGAAGAGCAAGGACCCTGTGCCTGCACTGCTGCTTTCTTGTCTCCAAATTCTGGCCTTTCTGCTCTGTGCTGGCTACTAGCTGGTCGTCAGGCTTCAGCCTAGGGACAGCCTTTGATTCTGAGCACAGCGAATAAATGCTCTTGACCTCACTCCAAGTCCTCTGCTAAATTCTATGACCAGGCTTCCCAAAAAGGAGGCCAAGTGATCAAGCTCTCATCTCATGGGGACCTTAGAATCAGGAATGAGAGTACTTGAGGGGTGGTGGGGAGAGACCTAGAAGCCGTGTGCAAAGCGATGCAGACTCCATCCTGCCTGCTCCTGGCCAGGCAGACAGGAAGGCCCAGCACCCAGAACCATGCTGAGGGGTCTGAAGATGTGGAAGTGGCTGCTCAGAGGCGCACTTCTGGGGGAGACGGTGGTTTGGGACCTGGCCTTCCCTCCCTCAGGGACCAGACACATGAAAAGTAGGTTCCACCACACAATGACGTGGTACGGAGGCACAGGTCTGCTGCACTGCCCGCCCTGCCCTGACTTGCTGTCACTCACTGAGCCTTCACTAGCCCAGCTCCTCACGTTTAAACAGGCTTGTGGTGAGCAATAAACACAACTCTGTTAACATGTTTAGCCCAGGATGGCCACGTCTGTAACTATCATGAACAGTAGTCTATAATTTGGAGATTCAGGGCCATATCCTTAATTGGGTCACATAGCCAGTGAGTGGCAGCACCAGTTGGGTGTTGTGCACTGAGAGGTTGCTGGTTTGAACCCCAATCAGGGTACATATGAGGGGTTGCGGCCTCCAACAGCCCATGGAAGCTTCTCTTCTTTAAAAAAATCAATAAAAATATTTACACAACATTATGCTTTAAAAAAAGAATCCATCCTATCACCATAAGTCATCTGGTCTGAAGCCCCACGCAGATAGGAACCTATCATTCTGCATAGTTTACTCAGAGCCTGCAGAGCTCCACCCCACAGCCAGTGACAGACTGCCCAGTAATGGCCCAGGCAGCCATTTCTCTGCTCCCACTTCTTGCTGCTACAAAGTTCTTATTTTGACCTGAAATCTACCTCCCAGTAGCACCCGCCCCATAAGAGGTACCTGGGTCTAGACGAGGCCATGCTCAGAACACAAGCTGCCTGGGGAAGGAACATTTGCAAAGCAGGTCTGTCCCGCTCTCCGCCTGAAACCGCAGGCCTGTCAGCCACTCTGGCCACACTTCACATTGCCAGCTCTGCTCACAAAGTAGATTCTTTCCCGAAGCGAGGGCAGTCTAGGTGATCTGCACCAAGTGAGCTAGTACAGGTGCCCATGTGGGGACACTGCTGGGGACTGTGTACAGTAACACACCTCAGGGAAGCTGCAGGGCACCACCTAGCAAGAACTTGGCAAATTCCATGCTCCCTGGCCCAGTGGTTGCATTTATACTAGCGAAAGTTTGGGAGCAACCCAAATGCCCAATAAAGGAATAAATATTGGTATATCCTGTAGGTAACTTTTTAAAAATGAAAGTCATTGAAAACTATAGCAACATAGAATGACAAGGGAAAACTCCAGGATGCAAACAATGTTATGATATGAACGATATAAAATTAAGGCCAAATGGACAAAACTGGAAGTGGAAACCCCAACAGGCAAGAACTGTTGTGTGAAAGTGGTGTGTTTAAGGCTGGTTCCTCTGTTTATGATAAAAATGTTAATGTGGGGAGAGGACGTTGCCAGCGCGAGCAGAGGCAGGGTTCTGCCTGCAGGTAGGCGGCGAGTTTGTGTGACAGCTGCTCCCACTTCTGTCCTTGGCAGGACACAGCACTCCACCTACCACGGCACCTTGGCTATATCATGGCATCACCTTACTCATCACTCAAGTTCACCCCGTTTGAGCTCCTACTTTACAGACACCGGACAGAACTGGATGTGAGCCCCATTGTAGGCTCAGGCTGGAGAGCGGGAACTCTGTGTGCCCTGAGCACGAGGGACGAGGGACGGGGAGAGGCACAGGGGGTGAAGTTCAAGCTGAGTTCAGAGGAGTTCTCCAAACAGAGAGAAGAGAGAGTGTTGTAATTATTTGTAATACAGAGTGGGGTTTCCCTTACAAAGGGGGCAGATTTATTCATTTTTGTGTTCCCTGTAGCTTTAAGCCAAGTGCCATTCAGTTGCATCAACAGGCATTTACAGAACAAATGACTAACAAATAGAGAAATGGAACTATCAGGTATGCTGGCTTACCTGCAGACGCACATGTTCAGCCTGCGCAGGACCTGCATTTTCCTCGTCAGTATTTATGGGTTCTTGCAGAGACCTTAGGGAAAGATTGTGTGGATACCCTCGTAAGATGACCAGGAAGCTGCAAGGGCTTAACAAGGAGTACCAGACTTGAGGGAACCTTAGTATCTTAGCTCAGCTGTTCTGAGGTGACTCAGTCATCTCCTAGCAGTTCACAAGGCCTGAGTAAAAGGACTACTTCTTCCTCGGAGTTAGGCTGGCTGAGCCCTCATCAACAGGAAAAGTGGGGGCAACACTTAACCCAGAGACTACGGTTTGCATCCTGGCTTTGCCAATGACTGGCTATCATTATGATGGTGTGACTTTAGGTTCATTACTGTTTGCTCATCTAAAATAGAGTAATATTGATTGTGAAGATAAATGAGACATGTATGCACATGCCCGCCCAGGGCCTGGGACACGGAGACCAATATCCTCGGAACTCCTGTGGCACAGAGTCCCTCCCCCAGTAATGGAGACGTGTCCCTCACACGGGCACACAAGTCTACCGCTGTGTGTATCTCAACCACTACAAAGAGAAGGCACCTGAGCTTGACGTGCCACAGGAAGACCTCTATGCACACCAAGGCTCGCACATACAGAGGAGTGAGGAGCCTGTCTTTCTCTGAGCCTTGAGTGGGGCTGGTGTCCAGTGGCAACCTTGACTGTGTGAGGGTAGGAGGTAGAGCCAGCACCACATCCATCCATGTTAGACAGGCTTTTGCACGACTGGATCAGAACTCTCTAGGGAACTTAGAGAATCCCAAACTCTACCAAGTGAGGGCACCTCTACTTCCAATTGTTCATCTGTAAAAAGAAGCCAATGACCCTCAGGACGATTATGAAATGAGATGAGGCATGGAATCTCTGCCGTGCACATGGTTGCTACACTAGCATTCCCTCGAGCAGTTCCTGCCAGCTATCAACCAGAACTCTGCTCACCTTCCTATGATTCTGGAACACAACTTCATCAACTAAAGGACAGCGCTCAGTGGTCTGGGGATTCTAGCCTGTCTTCTTGCTTCCAATGTTACCACTGAGAACTTGGGTGCCTAGTGTTCCTTTATAGGCGATCTTGTTTCTCTTCAGCTGCTTTTCAGCTCTTCCTTTTGTCTTCTGTGTTCTCCAATTTTATTATGTTGTGTCTAAGGACAGATTTTTCCTTAACTTTTAAAATTACCTTATTAAGGTACTATAGGCCCGATGCACAAAATCAGCCTAGCCTGCACCCTCTCCAATCTGGGATCCCTCAAGGGATGTATGTCTGACTGCTCATTTAGGCCTGATCCCGGTAGGATTGGGCCCAAATGGGCAGTCGGACATCCCTCTTACAATCCAGGGCTGCTGGCTCCCAACTGCTCGCCTGCCTGCCTTCCTGATTGCCCCTAACTGCCAGACTGATTGATGCCTAACTGCTCCCCTGCCAGCCTGATTGCCCCAAACTGCCCTCCCCTGCAGGCCTGGTAACCCCTAACTGCCCTCTCCTGCAGGCCTGGTTCCCCCACCCCCAACTCCTCTCCCCTGCAGGCCTGGTTCCCCCACCCCCAACTGCTCTCCCCTGCAGGCCTGGTTCCCCCACCCCCAACTGCTCTCCCCTGCAGGCCTGGTT
>JAAGEH010000289.1:3533036-3543635 GCA_011751065.1 Lasiurus cinereus | reverse complement strand
TCGGCATTTTCACTATGCTGGGGAAACTTCTGTGCTGGATTCAGCCGAAGAAGCCTCTGTTGAGCTTGGGAGGGGTGGATCTCTTGTGATCTCTTCCCTTGTCTCGGCATTTTCACTATGCCAGGAGAACTTCTGTGTTGAATTCAGTCTTATGATAGAAGAGTTGCAAAACTGCAAAAGCCTCTCTGTTGAGCGTGGGATGGGTGGAGTCTCAGGGCTTAACGGACCACCTTGCTTTCCTGTTGGCCCCTGAGTCTCATGTGACTGGGTAATCGCTGGAGCAGTCCCTGTGCGCGCGAGCACACTCTCGTAGTGCCTCTAGACTGCTGCCCCTCCTGCACTCCGGGACCATATGAGTTTGGGTCCCAGGGTTTCGCCGGAAACTGGGGTTTAGTGGAGTTAGAAGTGGCGCAGTTGGGAGGGTCTGTCTCCTGCCCTCTTGTGAAAGCCAGTGGCACAATCAGCAGTCGGTCCTCTGTGCACAGTGCTGTGAGCGCCATCAGACTTCTGATCTTTTGCGACTCCCCTAAATTTCCGTGCACTTCTCCCTTTTCACAGTCCAAACTTTCCCCGTATGAGTTTTGGCTGGATCTGGGGTTTAGTGTCGTAGGATAAGGGTTCAATGCCATTGAGAGTCTCCGTCTCCTCCCGTCAGAGAAAGCCAGCCAGGTACTCTGGCACCCGCTCTCTCCATGTGTGTGTCTCCGTACCTCAGCTTTTTGCAGCTCCTCTGAGTCTCTGAGCCCCTCTCTTTCCTTCTAGTTGTAGAATTTCCACTCCGCCAGCTTTCCTGTGGTTCTGGATGATGTCCATTCTGTCTTTTAGTTGTAGTTTTGAAATTGTTGTATGAGGCAGCAGTTTAGGTGTTTACCTATGCCGCCATCTTGGATTCTCCTCCAACCAATATTCTATTGTATGAATATACTACAATGTTTACTCTTTCACCTTCTGATGAATCTGTATGTCTAGCCCTTCACCAATATCTTGATTCCTGTTATAGTAAATCTTGAAATGAGGTTGCAGAAGTATTCCAACTTTCTTCTTATGAAATCTATTTCAGCAATTTAGGTCCTGTGCAGATGTATGTAAATTTTAGGATCAGTTTGTCAATTTCTACAAAAAAAAATAATAATAAAGGCTTCTTGAATTTTGAATGGGATTAGTATGACTCGAAGATCAATTTAGGATGAACTGTCATCTTAATGATATTGAATTTTCCAACCTACGAACACGTTACATCTTTCATTAATTTAGATCCTCATTGATTTTTCTTAGCAATGTTTTTAGTTTTTATTGAATAGATTTTATATTTTTATTATATCTATATGTATTTCATTTATGGATACTATTATAATGATATTTGATTTTAACAATAAGTTTCCAATGGTTTACTGCATTCATATAAGATTAAATTTTGTATGTTGATGCTGTGTCCTTGTGATTTTGCTAAATTAACTTCTTAGCTCTAGTAACTGTTGTGTAGGTCCATTAGCATTTCCTACATCCACAATGTCTTGATCCAGTTTGGGATTTACTGTGTTCCCTGGATCTGAGAATGAATACCTTTGATTCTAGAAAATGCTTGGCTCTTTTCTCTGCAAATATTACCTTTGCCCAATATTTCATTCTTGCAATAACTCTTCTCTGTATCCTCTGTGCCTCTCAACTCATATTTTTCACTTTAAAAAAAATATATATATATGTTATTTTTTACAGAAAGGAAGGGAGAGGGACAGAGAGCTAGAAACATCGATGAGAGACTTCGATCACCTGCCTCCTGCACGCCCCACACTGGAGATGTGCCTGCAACCAAGGTACATGCCCTTGACCGGAATCGAACTTGGAACCTTTCAGTCCACAGGCTGACGCTCTATCCTCTGAGCCAAACCGGTTTCAGCTATTTTTCACTTTTTTATCTTCATGAATAATTTCTTCGGGTTTATCTTCCATTTCACCGATTCTGTCTTCAGCTGTACTTAATCTAACCTTTTCTACTACAATTTTAGTTTCAATGAGTGTACAGTGGTACCTCGAGATACGAGTTTAATTCATTCCGTAACCTTGAGGTGTGGGAAACTACGAGATGCTGGAGTCGCGGTAAACTGGTGGGTTGTGTGCAGCCGGCCGATCTGCACAATTACTGCTATCTCAAATGTTGCTCGTATTTCAAAGCAAAAATCGCTCGCTCGACGGCTTGTATCTCAAAAATCTCGTATGTTAGGGCACTCATATCTCGAGGTACCACTGTATTTTCCATTTCTACAAACTACTTTTGATTCTCTTTTCAAAACAACTCGATTATTCTTAAAGGCTCTTGCTCCTATCACTAACTTTCCCTGTTATTTCATGAAATATAGTAAACTTACAATATTATGAATTCTGAAGTCTGTCTGTTGCCCTCCTTTTTTTTTTGCTCAGAGGACATGCTTCCTTGAGTGTTTAATGACTGTGAGTCCATACTCCTTGGAATGCTATCTGTGGAGATTCTTTCAGGCCTGGTTGAAATGTGTCGTTCCAGAGGGGAGCTGCATTTAACTCTGCTTACTGGGACAGTTGGAAAATAAAATCTCAGCTTGAAGCTTTTCACACATGGAAAAGGCTGAAAACATACATGGCAGCTTTCCTGTGCTTATAAAATCCCAGAGCAATATGTCCGCTCTTCAGCCAGTGCAAAGGCCAACCCAGGCAGGCTTTTGCTGCAGAGGGGTACATTTCTGGTCATTTGTATACTGAGGGTGTAGGTGTGGGGGACGAAGCTTTATGTGGTGGTGGCCTGTGGATGTCTTACAGAGTGAGCAGGAGGCTCTGTCTCCTGGACCGCCCCAACCTCTCATAGGTGCTCCAGAGCTGCGGACCCCCATCCCCTCGCAACCAGGGGCCTGTTCTCTGGAATTCAGATTTTGGTTCATTTTTGACCTCTGATAGTTATTTACTTTCTTGTCATCTCATCAGTGCATTTAAAATATTATCACTGGGTCCTACTAAGTGGCTCAGTTGGTTGGAGTCATTCCATACACGGAAAGGTTGTGGGTTCAATTTGTAGTCAGGGCACATACCCAGGTTGCAGATTCGATCCCGGTCAGGGTGTGTATGTGAGACAACCAATCAATGTTTCTCTCTCACATTAATGTTTCTCTCTCCCTTCTTCACTCTCTAAAACCAATAAAAACATATCCTTGGATGAGGATTAAAAAAAATGGGAGCTGGATTTTAAAAAAAGCCAGCACCAGCACGTTAGGCCATGCCATCCTGAAACACCTGGTCTCCAAACTGATTTATTTTCAGCGGGAAGATTCTACAGGTTGTCTAACTGCTGCATTGGAAGACTGAAATCTCAGGGATTTCTGCACACAGATCTCCACGAGCCACTCCAGGGAAAACAGGGCAAGACAGCCATGCCCTCAGACCACCTACCTGGGTGACACCTCCGAGAGCTGGCCCTGCAACAGGTTTAATTTTTGGACATGACGTCTACAGTCAGCGCTAGAGCCCTCACCATAAGCCTGAGAAACAAACACACACACAAAAATATTAATTTTAAAAAGTGTTGACAGGACTGAGATGCACCTTATGGGGAAAAGCTGTACCCCCACCTGCCTGGAGCTCCGTGTAGAAATCAGCGACTGACTGCTTATTCTGGAATTTGACTTTTGCTTCATTTTTGACTCCTGATACTTTGTCATTTCATTGGTGCATTTAAAATATTGTAGCTGGGCCCTGGAGTGATTTACAAACCCACAGTCTCAGGCAACAAATAGTTTCAGTCTGTGTGGCTGCCCACTAGTACCACAAACGGTACATAACCAAACTGAACTCAGTCCCAAATCCCACACAAAATGGTTAATGAACATAAGAAATTCAGAAGAGAAGGCACACAAATTGCCAATAAACATGAAATGATACCCGTCACAGAATCAAAGGAATATCAATTAAAATGATGCTTCTTTTTCATTTAGCAGTCACTCCTTTGTTCAATACATGTTTATTGAACACTTTTATGTGCAAAGACATGGATGGACCTAGACGATACTGTGCTCAGTGAAATGGTCAGGTGAGACAGAAAAACAAATATATGTGATTTCACTTCTATGTCAAATTGAAGAAAACAAAATGAATGAACAAACAAAACAGAAACAAACTCATGGATACAAAGAACAAACTGATGGTTGTCTGATGGGAAGGGATTTGAGGGAGGAGTGAAAAGGTGAAGGGATTAAGTACAAATTGGTGGTTACAAAACAGTCACGGAGATATAAAGTATAGCCTAGTTTATAATCTATTTGTAGATTAGGATTAAAATGGAGTTAATCCATTTTTAAAGCTGTGTGAATTTTTCTAAACAGGAAAAACTATTTGCGATATGGATTTTCATAGTGATTAAACCAATTATAACTTTTATTATTAGCAATTGAGCACATGTTCATATAGCAATGTAAAAATTTATTAATGAGTATTCAGTAAATTCCAGCAGGCTTTTACCAATAGCATAATTTTGTGTTGTACAATTAAGTTACAGTTACATTTATAATTTTGGATAACATTCATTGGTTAAAGTACAGCCTAGTCAATAATCTTGTAATAACTCTGTATGATGCCGGGTGGGCACTAGACTTATTAGATCACCTTGTAAGGTATGTCTGACCACTACATTATACACCTGAAATTAATATAATATTAAATATCAACTATAATTTAAAAAGAAATAATTAAAAAATAGTAAATTTAAAAAAAAGAGATGGGGATGACTGTGGGAAAAGTAGGCGTGGTGAGGTATAGAAGTTGGGGCGTTGGGAAAACTAGCAGAGGGTTGAAAGAAACAGCCAGGAAAATAGGAAAACCAGGCGCAAGATGACTAGAAACCAAGGGAAGACAATGTTTCCAGGAGGAGGAAGTGACAAACTGACAGATGCCACCACCAAGTTAGGCCAGTTGAGGACTGAGCACTTCCCATTGTTTTTAGCAACACTCTAATGGCCATGTTAGTGGACTGGCCCAGAGTGAAATCCCTTCTAGCCCAAGTTCAAGTGGGAGTGAAAGGAGAGGAACTGGAGGCAGAATGGCAAAGTTTAAAAAGAATGTAACCCACATCTGGCAAAACCAGTACTATGCTCTCCTGAATGGCAGAGACCACTGGCTGACACTAAAATGCATTTTCCTCTTATCTAGGAACAAACTGGACTCCACTTCCCAGTCTTCTCTGCAGTTGGGTGTGACCATGACATAAGTTCTTCCCAGTGGGATGTGAGCCCTCCCACGCCGGCCTCTGAAAGCCTCCAGGTGGGCAGCTCCTCCAGGTTCATGCCCCTTTCAGGGCTGCAGGAGCAGGAGGCAAGTCACAGGGAATCAGGACCTCAAGACAACAGAAGCCCGAGTCCCTGAGTGACAATGCCAAGGATAATTGCATGCTGACCTCAACCCCTCCAAAGACAGTTATAAGAGCAAGAGAAGCTTCTACTGCATTCAATCAAGTCATTGCTCCATTCATCCCATTTCCTGAAGGAACAGGCCTAGTGCATGGGTATCCATCTGTAATTTTGGCATCCATGTTACTGTGACCTAGCCAACAAGTCAGACACCACTGCATATGCATGGAGATGGTGCAAGGACCGCAAAGGCTCCTCAGGAGAACTCAGAAACACAAGCTGACACCTAAAACAAGAAGCAGGCACTCTGCAGGGTGTCTCTGTAGCTCCTAAGCCAGCCTCGCCTCTGAGATCCATTTCAGAGTGGGCCTCAGCACCTACCCTAGCTGACGGATGTCCCCACTATACCTTTCGCCAGCTGACTGGCCCAGAGGGGACAGCTGAGTCAACAGCACCAATCAGATCACTTCTTCCAGGAGTTGACAACTGGGACTCAGCTATTCCAACAGGCTTGAAATGGCATCCTGTGGTCTGAGTGGAGGGTGAACTGTGTGGGGACAGAGAGGAAGGGAAGGAGAGGAGGCAGGGAAAAGGGAGGGAAGATGGTGCCTGTGCTGTCAGCAGCTTTTTAATTCTTGGAATGGGTTCCTCAAAGGGTCAAGGATGAAGTGCCTTCCAAGTGTTTTGTTTTCTTACTTTTGTTTTTCCCCCAACTAAAAAAACTGGTTGAACGATACCCTCTGAAACAGAAATTTAACTTCTAGATTATGCCCTAAGGAAATAACTGATGGAATGAAGAGAGAGGTATTTGTAAGAAGCTTCACTGACGAGTTATTCGCAACAATAGAAACTAATAGCAACAGAAATGCCCACTGATGTGAGACTGGTTCCTTAGTCACTCAATAAGTACTCACTGAGCCCTTCTCATGCACCAGGCACTGTGCCAGGAGCTGAGAGTACACAGTCAATGTACAAGGCCTCTGCTCGCATGGACTTATGATCTGCGACGGACAATGCTCACATGAACACCCTTTGACGCAACTTCTGATCATGATAACGAGAATAGCTAGGTGAAGCCCCAACTGAGCACAAAGGCCCTGGGGGGGAGCAGGTCTGGATTGTCTCCAAGTAAGAAAGAAAAGACCCCATAGCTGAAGGAGTGATGAGATGGGGCTGGAGCAGTGGTACTGGGGCTGGTGTAGGCGAATGGGGCTTAGTTGAGGAGCGAATGCAGGGCAGTTAGTGGTGCTAAAAAGACTGGGTGGGTCAGTAGATATGGACCTGAAAAAGCGGGCTAGCCCAGCTGGTGTAGCTCAGTGGTTGAGTATCGACCTATGCCCTAGGAGGTCACTGTCTGATTCCTGGTCAGGGCACATACCCAGGTTGTGGACTCAATCCCCAGTGGGGAGCATGCAGGAGGCAGCTCATCAATGATTCTTACTCAACATTGATGTATATCTCTCTCTCCCCTATCCCTTCCTCTCTGAAATCCACAAAAATATATTTAAAAAAAAAAAGAAAAAAAGTGGGCTAGGTAAAAGCACTTAAAATTCGGTCACGTCAGTGCACACCCTCGCTAGCCTGGCATCTCAATCACCTCCACTTCCTGGGCCCACTGGCTCCCATACTCCCACCCTGGAACTACCAACCCATCTGCCCACTGCCAGTGGGTCTACTGCTTTCACCTTCTTGCAGTCCCTGCACTTTCCTTGCACTGTGCCCAATCTAGTTTCAAACCATATGCACGTGCATGGGTGTGTGTGTGTGCCTGTGTGTGTTTAGCAGTTTCTCTCTCCTTTCACATGAGCAGATCTGTGAGGGTGAGAATGGTCACATTCTCACCTGGTGCTGGCCTTCCTGTGCTGGCACCAAAAGGTCTTCGACAAATATTTGCTGAGTGAGTCAACAATCGAAGGTACCTTTCAAGTCACTGCTCCATTCATCCCACTTCCTGAGGGAACAGGCCTTGGGTGCGGGGCTCTCGCTGTTGAATGAGGACCCGCCTGTCCCTGGCATGGGTAGATATCCTGCTTCTTGGGACTCACCCGTAAATATGACTGCTTCTCTCCACAAGCTTTACACGTCCATTTGAGACTCTTTTTCATCTACAATGAAATTTCAGAAATATTTATAGCTTAGGTAATTTCAGACAGCTGAAATGGACCAAAAAACTAATTTTAAAAGATCAATGGGAAAAAATAAAAAACAAACCAACACACACATGAAAACTTAGTATATTATAGAGGGGAGGAAGGAATAGACTATTTAATAAGTGGTGCTGGGAAAACCAGCTATCCATGTCAAACAACATCAACTTAAATCTTTACCAGTGTGGCTCTCAAAAACAATCCCATAACATTTAATTTTGATTTTTTTTTAAAATGTTTCTTTACTGATCTGAGAGAGAGATCAATTTGTTGTTCCCCTTATTTATGCATTTACCCGAAATATTGGCGTATCGGGATGGCGTTCTAACCAACTGAGCTACCTAGCCAGGCCTTAATTTTGATTCTTTTTGTTAATCCTCACCTGAAGATATTTTTCCCATTGATTTTTAGAGTGGAAGGGAGGAGGAGGAGGAGGAGGAGAAAGAGAGAGAAACATCAATGTGAGATGTTGCCTCCAACTGGTTGCCTCCCATATGGCCCCGACCAGGGCTGGGGATCAAGCCTGCAACTGTGGTACATGCCCTTTACTGAATTGAACCTGGGACCCGTCAAGCCAAACCGGTTAGGACTTAATTTTGACTCTTGATAAACCTGACTACAGTAGTTGTTTTCTCTTAACATGAACAATACCTTTTACCAGTTCTGAAACTGCAGAATAACTGCCGCCATCCTCACAGAAATCTAGAACAAGCCAGGGATCCCCACTATTGTTTACCAATTTCCCCTCGATGTTTATTTAAAAAGAGATGGTAACAGAAGATACGAGATGGTAACAGAAGATAGGAAAAATGGAAAGGAGAAAAAAGGAAACTATCATTTACAGATGATACAATCAGTTGTTTTGTTTCAAATCACTTTTCAGAGTTGATCGGGACCATGAGAGCATGCACAACAGTATATGTAAAAAACATTTTAATGGAAATGATTCCCATTTCCTCTCAACAAATGAAAAACAGTTTCTGGGCCCTAAAGTTTGAAGCTATCCTTTTTCAGAGAAGAGTGAGTTAGCAGAGAACTAGGCAGAGGAAGGACTATCAGAAGGAGACACACAAACAGCAGTCAGGTGATTTCAAGAAGGAGAGAGAATATATCCAGTGAAGAATTCAGCGTGGGGCCCTGGCTCAGTTGATTAGAGCGTCAGCTGGACATGCCAAGGTTGCAGGTTCGAGCCCTAGTCAGGGCATATACAAAAATCAACCAATGAATGCATAAGTGGAACAACATATCAATGTTTCTCTCTCCCCCACAACCCCCGTCAGGGTGGGGCAAAGATAGGCCTACCGTTATGAGTACATGAAACAATGTACTTACACTAATTATTAATATTGTATTATTTGCTGTCTGAACTGTAAACCTATTTTGCCCCCTCTGTGGGCTGTGACAGTCTCTACCTCTCGCTCTGAGTCAGGAAAGCAGGAGGTTACAGAAACGTCCACGATCCCGGTCAAGATCCCGGCGGTGCGGGTGGCTCAGGCTCCGGAGCGCCGGCGGCTAGCGCCCGCGGCGGGCACAAGAGGCGGCAGCGCCCAGGCCTCAGTGTCCACACCGCCCGCTCCCCGGATTCGAACAGAAAACGGACCACTTGCGTTAGGCTCTGCATGGGGCCGCCTCCGCCCAAACCATCACCCCTGGTTTCTGCGAATCTTACAAGGAAAACCTCAAAAAAAAGCCCCGGACGGCGTCAGGGAGGAGCGACAATTTCATCGTCAGCTGGTCCCGGTCCACGGACCACCGCACGAGACAGCGCGTGGCGGGGAAGGACCGGGCCGGGCGCGGGGAGGGGGACGCCGACCCGCCTCACCTGGTGCGCCTGGAACAGGCGGCAGCGGCAGCACCGCAGGACCCGAGCCTTCGGAAGCGGCGCCATGGCGGTCTCCGTCCCCAGCTCGCGAGCGCGTGCGCCGAGCCGCAGGCTGGCGCCCTGCCGTCCCCGCGGGCCCCACCCGCACCAGCGCGTGTGCGCCTGCGCGCCCTGAGCCCGCCGCCCGGCCCCGCCCCGCCGTGTGTCTCGGGCGGTGGCTGGGCCGCTGCGACCTCCCGCCCCGGCCGTCCTGGCCGCCCCGGGGCGGGCGGCGGGCGTAGGCTGTGCTCTGCGTTCGTGTCCGACCCGGGCCAGTCAGTCCCTCCTCTGTCTGACCTGGCGCACACGGGCTGCAATTCTCAGTTGATCTGGCAAGAACAAGAGCCTTTAACCCAGCCCTGAACTTACACGACTGGCCACCAGGAATGTGGGAGCTGATCGATCAGGTCTCTGAAACACCGGTTGACCCACACCATGTGATACTTGTCTTACTGGGTTTCAGGACTGACAGTCCAGTTCCAGGGACCAGTAGTGGAGACATTCATCAAGACCCAAGACCCCAGAGACTCAAATTCCAGGACTGCCAACCCCTAAGTACCCCCTTTGCAACTCCCTCCCACCCTACTCCCTTCCCCTGGCTCCCCCAAGTAATCTCACTCCTAACAAGCTTAAGGGGCAGGTGGATGTTAGGGTTTTTACCTGTCACCTTCCCACATTTCCGGCATCTGATATTATGAAACACACACTTCTGGTCCAATCCGTTTCGCTTTTTGGCCGAGCACCAGAGTAGGTTGATCTCGTTTCAATTGTAGCTGAGAGAATATATTTAAAAAGAATGCTTTATGCTTAATAAAAAGAGCAGAATAAAAATTTCAGACATGGTATGAATTCAACTTTGAGAAGGATATAGAAAAAATGAACACTAAAATACTGAGTAGTAACCTTTTTTTTTTTTTGAGTAGTAATTTTGACTAGGAAGAATTGTTTTTCTACTTTCCTGTATTTTTTCTTCCTTTCTGAAATAAAATGTAATCCTTTTGAAACCCATATGCATATATTTTTTCTTGAAAATTATAAGAATGACTTGAATGGTTTGATACACATCACTTGTTAAGCAGTTTTAAAATATACAATTAAATATACAGAATAAAAATACATTAAACTTTTCATTGCATTAACATTACTGTTGACAAGAGGACAATTCTGAGCCATCCTAAGTTAAGTTACAGCAAGCTGGAAGTGTTGCTTTTTCCATCCAGTGGGGGGG
>JAAGEH010000289.1:3463757-3532936 GCA_011751065.1 Lasiurus cinereus | reverse complement strand
CCCCCGCCCCACCACCGCCCCGCTGCCGGAGGCGATGGCTCACACTGCATGCCCCAGGACTGGCCCTTTGCTGGCTAGTATTTGTTTTTTGTTATTGTTATTATTTTTTAAATCTTTATTGTTGAAAGTATTACATATGTCCCATTTTTCCCCCATGGACACCTTCCCTCCCCACCCCCACACCCCCCCCCCCCAGACCCTCCCACTCCATTGTCTGTGTCCATGGGTTATGCATATAATGCATACAAGGTCTTTGGTTGATTACCTCCTACTCACCCACCATCCCCTCCTTCCCTCTGAGATTCCACACTCTCCCAGGCTTCCATGCCTCTGGATCCACTCTGATCATCAGGTTTTTTTTTGGGTTAATTAAGTTCCATTTATGAGTGAGATCATGTGATACTTGTCTTTCTCTGACTTATTTTACTAAGCATGATGCTCTCCAGGTCCCTTCATGCTGTCTCAAAGGCTAAGAGAGCCTTCTTTTTTTACTGCTGTATAGTATCCTCTGATGTAAATGTATCACACTTTTTATCTACTCATCTACTGATGAGCACTTGGGGCTGTTTCCAGATCTCAGCTATTGTAAATTGTGCTGCTATGAACATAGGGGTGCATACATTCTTTTTGATGGGTGTTTGGGATTTCTTAGGATATATTCCTACAAGTGGGATCACTGGGTCAAATGACAGTTCCATATTTCGTTTTTTTGAGCAAACTCTACATTCGCAGCACCAGTCTGCATTCCCACCAGCAGTGTACTTGGGTTCCCTTTTCTCCACATCCTCGCCAACACTTGTCATTTGTTGATGGTAGCCATTCTGACATGTGTGAAGTGATAGCTCATTGTCCTTTTAATTTGCATCTCTGATGATTAGTGATTTTGAGCATTTTTTCGTATGTCTTTTGGCCATTGTATGTCCTTTTTGGAGAAGTGTCTATTTAGGTCTTTTGCCCATTTTTAAAAATTGGATTATTTATCCTCCTTTTGTTGAGTTGTATTAGTTACCTATAAATTTTGGAAATTAAACCCTTATTGCAGATTAACATTTCCAAGTATGTTCTCCCATGCAGTGGGCTTTATTGTTGTTTTGCTGATGGCTTTTTTTTTTTTTTTTGCTTTACAGAAGCTTTTTATTTTGATATAGACTGATTTGTTTATTTTCTCCTTAGTTTCCTGTGCCTATAGGGGCTTAATCAGAAGGAACAACAACAGCCTGTAATTATTGGAATCCAGAGTCTAGGTCAGTGGTCTGCAAACTTATTAGTCAACATAACGGCAAATCACAACTCAAGAGCTGCATGTGGCTCTCGAGCCACAGTTTGCCGACCACTGTCCTAGGAGATATATCTGTAAAGACATTGTTATGAGAAGAATCCAAGATGGTGGCATAGGTGAGTACCTAAACTGCTGCCTCGCACAACAATTTCAAAACTACAACTAAAAGACAGAACAGACAGCATCCAGAACCACAGGAAAGCTGGCTGGGTGGAAATTCTACAACTAGAAGGAAAGAGAGGGGCTCACGGAGATCCAGAGGAGCTGCAAAAAGCTGAGGTACAGAGATGCGCATGTGGAGAGAGCAGGTGCCTGATTGCCTGGCTGGCTTCCTCTGGCAGGTGGGAGATGGGAGACTTCCAACTGCACTTGAACTCCTTATCCTATGGTACTGAACTCCAGGTCCTGCTGAAACTCATACAGGGGGAGTTTGGACTGTGAAAAGGGAGAAGTGCATGGAAATTTAGGGGAACCATGAAAGGGCAGAAGTCTGCAGACGCGCATCCCACTGTGCGCAGAGGATAGACTGCTGATTGTGCCGCTGGCTTGTGGGTGGGAGACAGAGCATACAGACTGTGCCACTTCTAACTCCACTAAACCCCAGTTTCGGGCAAGACCCTGGGGACCCAGACTCATATGGTCCTGGAGCACAGGGGAGCTGGAAGGGCAGCGGTCTAGAGGCACTGGGCATGCGCACAGGGACCGCTCCAGTGATTACCCAGAGACAGGTGAGACCCAGGGGCAGAGTAGGGCGGGGCTGACTGGAAGCCAAGGTGGTCCGTTAAGCCCTGAGACTCCACCCCTCCAGAGCTCAACAAGAGGCTTTTGCAGTTTTGCAAGTCTTGTATCATAAGGCTGAATCCAACACAGAAGTTCTTCCGGCATAGTGAAAATTCGGAGACAAAGGAAGAGATCACAAACAAAAGAAATGGAGGAAACAAACGCCTGGATATAGAGTTCAAAACCACGCTTATAAGGTTTTTCAAGAATATCCTAGAAAAAAATGGATAAATTTATTGAGACCCAAGAGGAGATGAAAAAGGACCAACTAGAGATGAAAAAGGACCAACTAGAAATTAAACATATACTGACTGAAATAAAAAATATTATACAGAGACTTAACAGCAGACTAGAGGAAGGCAAGAATCAAGTCAAAAATTGGAAATATAAAGAATCAGAGCCAAGACCGGTTTGGCTCAGTGGATGAAGTGTCAGCCTGTAGACTGAAGGGTTCTGGGTTCGATTCTGGTCAAGGGCATGTGCCTTGGTTGTGGGCACATCTCCAGTGTGGGACGTGCAGGAGGCAGCTGATCAATGTCTCTCTCTCATCGATATTTCTAACTCTCTATCCCTCTCCCTTCCTCTCTGTAAAAAATCAATAAAATATATATTTTTTAAAAAATCAGAAAACACTCAACTGGAAAAGCAAGAAAAAAAAAGAATACAAAAATGTGAAGATAATGTAAGGAGCCTCTGGGACAACTTCAAGCGTACCAACATCAGAATTGTGGGGGTGCCAGAAGAAGAGAGAGAGCAAGATACTGAAAAGCTATTTGAAGAAATAATGACTGAAAATTTCCCACATCTGGTAAAAGAAATAGACTTATAAGTCCAGGAAGCACACAGAACCCCAAATAAAAGAAATCCAAAGGGGACCACACCAAGACACATCATAATTAAAATACCAAGAGCAAAAGACAAAGAGACAATATTGAAAGCAGCAAGAGAAAAACAGTTCATTACCTACAAGGGAGCACCCATACAATTGTCAGCTGATTTCTCAACAGAAACGATGCAGGCCCGATGGGAGTGGTGAGAAATATTTGACGGGATGAAGAGCAAGAACCTACAACCAAGAATACTCTATCCAGCAAAGCTATCATTCAGAATTGAAGGTCAGATAAAGAGCTTCACAGATAAGAAAAAGCTAAAGGAGTTCATCAACTCCAAACCAGTATTATATGAAATGCTGAAAGGTACTCTTTAAGAAGAGGAAGAAGAAAAAGGATTGAGAAAGTTTCATAGCCAGGCCTTGGGCACTCTGGAACAATCAATGGCTGATGTCTGCTATGAACACTATCTACTCATCATTTGCTAACTCTTCACTTGGCTCAGAAGTCAGCCTCTATACATGTTATCCCATTTGATGACATTCAAATATATCAGCCACTTCTCTACTTGCCAATCGAACCTTATAAAAATAATTCTGAAGTCTGTCACATGGCATTTCTCAAGGGAGAGGTTACCTTATTGCAACCTCTCTCAAATTCTTTCTCAAAACGGTTAATATCCGGTCCCAACTTGATCCTGCTGTTTATTTTTCTCTGTCAGAGATGTTTATTGCTTTCTGTAGGCTTTCCCTTCTAAGAATTGTCTATGCTTGACAAAATACTATCCCTCATGGAAATAAAGATGTGTTCAATAACTTTAGGGTGGAACAGTAAAAAAAAAAAAAAGATATTGTTATGAGATATGTCTGAGATTTTGCTGCCTATGATTTCTTCTAGGATTTTTATGGTTTCCCGACATATTTAGATTTTTAATCCATTTTTAGTTTATTCTTTTTAAAAGATATGTTTTTATTGATTTCAGAGAGGAAGGGAGAGGGAGAGAGACATAAAAACATGAATGATAAGAGCCCTAGCTAGTTTTCTCAATGGATAGAGCATTGCCTGTGGACTGAAGGATCCCAGGTTTGATTCTGGTCAAGGACACATGCCCCGGTTGCAGGCTCAACCCACAGTAGATTGAACCAGTCAATAATTCTCTCTCATCATTGATGTTTCTACTGTATCTCTATCTCTCTCTCCCTCTCCCTTCCTCTCTGAAATCAATAAAAATACATATTTTAAAAACCCACCATGAATAATGAGAGAAAATCATTGACTGGCTGCCTCTTGCCCCCTACGGGGATCAAGCTAGCAACCTGGATATGTGCCCTTGATTGGAATCAAACCCGGGACCCTTCTGTCCGCAGGCTGACACTCTATCCACTGAGCCAAACCAGCTAGGGCTTGAGTTCATTCTGTGTATGGTATAAGTTGGTGGACTAGTTTCATTTCTTTGCATGTGTCTGTTCAATTTTCCCAACATCATTTATTGAAGAGACTGTCTTGACTCCATTGTATAATCTTGCCTCCTCTGTCAAATATTAATTGAGCATAATGACTTGGGTCGATTTCTGGGTTCTCTGTTCTGTTCCATTGATCTATACGCCTGTTCTTGTGCCAGTACCAGGCTGTTTTGATTACAGTGGCTTTGTAGTGTAACTTGGAAGTCTGGTACTGTGATTCCTCCAAGTTTGTTCTTCTTTCTCAAGATTGCTGCAGCTATTTGGGGTCTTTTTTGTTTCCATATAAACTTTTGGAGTATTTGTTCTAGATCTGTGAAATATGCTGTTGATATTTTAATAGAGATTGCATTGAATCTGTAGATTGCCTTGGATAGTATGGACATTTTAATGATGTTGATTCTACCAACCCATGAATATGGAATAGTCTTTTTACCTGTTTACATCTTCTTCTATCTCTTTTTTTAATGTCTGTAGTTTTTGGAGTAAAGGTCTTTTACATCCTTGGTAAATATTTTAATTTTTTTGTAGCAATGATAAATGAGTTGTTTGTTTAGTTCTCTTCCTGAGAATTCATTATTGGTTATAAAAAATATCAATTTTTGGGTGTTGAATTTGCATTCTGTTATATTGCCAAATTAATTTATTAAATCTGGTTTTTGGTGAAGCCTTTAAGGTTTTCTATGTACAATATGATGTCATATATGAATAGTGAGAGTTTTACTTCCTCCTTTCCAATTTGAATGTCTTTTATTCCGTCTTGTCTGACCACTGTGGCTAGGACTTCCAGTACTAAATTAAATAAGAGTGATAAAGGAGACATCCTTGTGTTGTTCCTGTTCTTAGGGGAAATGCTCTTAGTTTTTTCCCATTGAGTATGATGTTGGCTGTAAGTATGTCATATATGGTCTTTACCATGTTGAGATATGCTCCCTCTATTCCCACTTTGATGAGAGTTTTTATAAAAAATGGGTGTTGGATTTTGTCGAATGCTTTTTCTACATCTATTGATATGATCATGTGATTTTTGTCTTTCAATTTATGTGATGTATTATGTTTATTAACTTGCGAATATTGTACCAGTCTTGCATCCTGGAATAAATCCCACTTGATCATGGTGTATGCTCTTTTTAATATATTTCTGGATTCAATTTGCAATATTTTGTTGGTGATTTTATTTTTTAAAAATATATTTTATTGATTTTTTACAGAGAGGGAGAGGGATAGGGAGTTAGAAACATTGATGACAGAGAAACATCAATCAGCTGCCTCCTGCACACCTCCTACTGGAGATGTGCCTGCAACCATGGTACATGCCCTTGGCTGGAATCGAATCAGGGAACTTTCAGTCTGAAGGCTGATGCTCTACCCACTGAACAAAACTGATTTAGCTTGTTGGTGATTTTAGTATGTATGTTCATCAGGGATATTGACCTGTATTTCTCTTTCTTTGTAGTGTCTCTATCTGCTTTTGGAATTAGGATAATGCTGGCCTCATAAAAAAGCTTGGAAGTGTTCCTTTTGGATTTTTTGGAATAATTTAAGAAGTTTAGGTGTTAGTTCCTCTTTGAATGTTTTGTAAACTCCCACGTAGCCATCTGGACCCTCACGTTCATTTGCTGGGAGTTTTTGATGACTTCTTCTATTTCAGTAGTTGTTATTGGCCTATTCAGGTTTTCTGTTTCTTCCTGATTCAGTTTTAGGAGATTGTATTTTTCTAGGAATTTGTCCATTTCATCCACATTCTTCAGCTTGTTGGCATATAGTTGTTTTTAGTATTTTCTTATAGTCCTTTGTGTTCCTGTAGTGTCAGTGGTTACATAAGCACTTTTGTTTCTGATTTTATTTGAGTTCTCTCTCTTTGTTACTTGATGAGTCTGACTAACGGTTTATCAATTTTGTTTATCCTCTCAAAGAATCAGCTCTTGGTTTCACTGATTTTTTTTTTAAGTTTCTGTTATTTATTTCTGCTCTAATGTTTATTATTTCTTTCCTTCTACTTACCGTGGGCATTTCTTGTTGCTCTCTTTCTAGTTCTTTAAGTTATAGGGTTAAAGAGTTTATTATTAATTTTTCTTGTTTTTTTTTTGAGGTAGTCCTGTTGCTATGAACTTCCCTCTCAGGACTGCTTTTGCCGTGTTCCTGAAATTTTGGGTTGTTCTGTGTTCATTTTCATTGTTTCCAGGAAGATTTTGAGTTCTTTCTTGATCTTGTCGGTAACCCATTCATTGTTTAATAACATGCTATTTAGTCTCCATGCGTTTGAATGCTTTTGGGTGTTTTTATTGTAGTTGATTTTAATTTCATTCCACTGATATGAGATTCTTGATATGATTTCAATGTTCTTGAACTTGTAGAGACTTATTTTGTGTCCTAACATATGGTCTATCTTTATGAATGATCCATGTGCACTTGAGAAGAATGTATATTCTGTAGCTTTGGGGTGAAATGTTCTATTAATGTCAACTAAATCCATCTGATCTTGTGTGTCATTTAGAGTCTGTTGTTTTCTGTTTTTTTTGCTTGCTTGTTTGTTTGTTTTGTTAAATTTTGTCTGGAAGATCTATCCAGTAAAGTCAGTGGGGTGTAAAAGTCCCCTACTATGACTGTATTATTATTGATTTCTCCCTTAAAGTCTTCTACAAGCTTATTTTATATATTTAAGTGCTCCTATATTGGGTGCATATATTTTTTCCAGGGTTATATTCTCTTGTTGGGTTTATCCCTTTAGTATTATGTAGTGACCTTTGTTGTCTCTTGTGATGGCCTTCATTTTGAAGTCTATTTTGTTAGATATGGGTATTGCTACTCCAGCATTTTTTTATTTTCCATTTGCATGGAAAAATTTTTTCCATCTCTTCACTCTCATCTTGTGTGAATTTTTTGTTCTGAGGTAGGTCTCTTGTAGATAGCATATAGTTGGGTCATGTTTTTTTTTTAATTTTAATTAAATCTTTATTATTCAGATTATTACATTTGTTTTTCTTTTTTCCCCTCCATAGCACCCCTCCACCCAGCTCCCAACCGTTGACCTCATCCATAGGTGTATGATTTTGTCCAGTCTCTCCCTGTATACCCCTCACCCATTTCCCCCTGAGAATTATCAGTCCACTCCCTTTCAATGCTCCTGATTCTAGTATATTCACCAGTTTATTCTGTTGATCAAATTTTTAATTCACTTAATTTTTAGATAGATACGTATTTGTTGTTCATAATTTTTTGTTGATAGATACGTATTTGTTGATAGATACGTATTTGTTGTTCATAATTTTTTGACTTTAATCTTTTTCTTCTTCCTCTTCTTAAAGAGTACCTTTCAGCATTTCATATAATACTGGTTTGGAGTTGATGAACTCCTTTAGCTTTTTCTTCTCTGTGAAGCTCTTTATCTGCCCTTCAATTCTGAATGATAGCTTTGCTGGATAGATTATTCTATTATTCTATATAGGTTGTAGGTTCTTGCTATTCATCACGTTGAATATTTCTTGCCACTCCCGTCTGGCCTGCATCGTTTCTGTTGAGAAATCCGCTGACAGTCGTATGGGTGCTCCCTTGTAGGTAATGAACTGTTTTTCTCTTGCTGCTTTTAATATTATCTCTTTGTCTTTTGCTCTTGGTATTTTAATTATGATGTGTCTTGGTGTGGTCCTCTTTGGATTCCTTATATATGGGGTTCTGTGTGCTTCCTGGACGTGTAAGTCTATTTCTTTCACCAGATGTGGGAAGTTTTCAGTCATTATTTCTTTAAATAGGTTTTCAGTATCTTGCTCTCTCTCTTCTGGCACTCCCACAATTCTGATGTTGGTACGTTTGAAGCTGTCCCAGAGTCTCCTTACATTATCTTCACATTTTTGGATTCTTTTGTCTTCTTGCTTTTCCAGTTGAGTGTTTTCTGCTTCTTTATATTTCAAATTTTTGACTTGATTCTTGCCTTTCTCTAGTCTGCTGTTAGGACTCTGTATAATAGTTTTTATTTCAGTCAGTGAATGTTTAATTTCTAGTTGGTCCTTTTTCATCTTTAGTTGCCTCTTTTGCATCTCTAGTTGGTCCTTTTTCATCTCCTCTTGGGACTTGATAAATTTATC
The DNA here is from genome assembly GCA_011751065.1 of Lasiurus cinereus. Taxonomy (NCBI): domain Eukaryota; kingdom Metazoa; phylum Chordata; class Mammalia; order Chiroptera; family Vespertilionidae; genus Lasiurus; species Lasiurus cinereus. The sequence goes on along the minus strand of JAAGEH010000289.1, from coordinate 3,524,502 downwards.
CATCTTTTCTAGCATATTCTTGAAAAACCTTATAAGCGTGGTTTTGAACTCTATATCCAGTCGTTTTTTTTCCTCCATTTCTTTTGTTTGTGATCCCTTCCCTTGTCTCGGCATTTTCACTATGTCGGGGAAACTTCTGTGTTGAATTCAGCCTTATAATGCCAGACTTGCAAAACCGAAGAAGCCTCTGTTGAACTTGGGATGGGTGGAGTCTCAGGGCTTAAGGGACCGCCTTGCCTTCCAGTCGGCCCCGCCCTCCACAGCCCCTGAGTCTCACATGACTGGGTAATCGCTGGATTGGTCCTTGTGCCGGAGTGCCTGCAGTGCTTCTAGACCGCTGCCTTTCCAGCTCCCCTGTGCACCAGGACCACACGAGTCTAGGTCTCCAGGGTTTCACCCGAAACAGGGGCTTAGTGGAGTCAGAAGTGGCACAGTTGGGAGGGTCTGTCTCCCACCCACTCTCGAAAGCCAGCGGCACAATCAGCAGTCTGTCCTCCTCGCAGCACCGTGCGTGCCATCACCAGCCCTCTGATCTTTTGCGACTCCCCTAAATTTCCGGCACTTCTCCCTTTTCACAGTCCAAACTCCCCCCGTATGAGTTTTGGCTGGATCTGGGGTTTAGTGTCGTAAGAGAAGGGGTTCAATGCCGTTGGGAGTCTCCGTTTCCCTCCTGCCAGAGAAAGCCAGCCAGGTACTCCGGCACCCAGCTCTCTCCCCGTGCGCGTCTCCGTACCTCAGCTTTTTGCAGCTCCTCTGGGTCTCTGTGAGCCCCTCTCTTTCCTTCTAGCTGTAGAACTTCCACTCAGCCAGCTTTCCTGTGGTTCTGGATGATGTCCGTTCTGTCTTTTAGTTGTAGTTTTGCAATTGTTGTGCGAGGCAGCAGTGTAGGTGTTTACCTATGCCGCCATCTTGGATTCTCCTCCAAATTTTTTTCTGGGTCATGTTTTTGTATCCATTCAGCTACCCTAGGTCTCTTGATAGCACTTAGTCCATTTATATTTAAGGTTATTATTGACAGTTACAATAAGTCATTTTAATTCTATATGACTGGGTTTCTTTCTCTTTATTCTTCTCATTACATCCGTCCCTTTAGCATTTCTTGCAGTGTTGGCTTGGTAATGATGTACTTCTTTAGCCTTTATTTTTTGTCTGGGAAACTCTTTATTTCACCATCTTTTGAATGATTGCTTTGCTGGATATAGTAATCTTGGTTTCAGATCCTTGCTTTCTATTCACTTGAGTACTTCATGCCATTTCCTTCTGGCCTATAGAGTTTCTGATGAGAAATCAGGTATCAGCCTTATGGGAGCTCCTTTGTAGGTAATAGTATTTTTTTTCTTTCTCTTGCTGCCTTCAAGATTCTCTTTAATGTTTGGCATTTTAATTATGATATGTCTGGGTATGTGCCTGTTTAGGTTCTTCTTGCTTGGGGTTCTTTGTGCCTCTTGAACTTGTGTGACTTCTTTACCAGGTTAGGGGAGTTTTCTGTCATTATTTCATCAAACACATTCTCCCTTTCTACCTCTTCTGGCACATGTACTATTCAAATTTTGTTATGTTTCACATTGTCCCACAGTTCCTTTCTGTTTTTGTTTGTTTGTTTGTTTTTGTAATTGTTTTTTCATTTTGGTTCTCTGATTTTTTTCAACCCTGTCTTCTAATTCACTGATTCAATCCTCAGCTTCCCATAATATGCTGTGTATTCCTTCCAATATGTTCTTTATTTGTGCTATGTCATTCTTTATTTCTGTTTTTATTATTACTATATCTTTATTCATGCTGTTGAGCATCTTTACCATCATTATTCTGAACACCATATCAGTAAATTTCTTATCTCCATTTCATTTCTCTTCTTCTGGAGAATTCTCTTGTTCTTTCATTTGGAGGTTTTTTTTTTGTCAACTCATTTTAATATATATATAATTGATTTTTTTACAGAGAGAAAGAGAGAGGGATAGTTAGAAACATTGATAAGAGAGAAACATCGATCAGCTGCCCCTGCACACTCCCACTGGGGATCTGCCCACAACCAGGGTATGTGCTCTTGACCAGAATCGAACCCGGGACTCCTCAGTTCACAGGCCGACCCTCTATCCAGTGAGCCAAATTGGTTTTGTCTGTCTCCTCATTTTGGCTGCCTGTTTGGGTTTATGACTTTGCATTAGGTAGATCTGTTACACCTCTCAATCTCTAGTGCAGGACAGTGTCAAGCACTGTTTCTGACTAATTAGATCAGGCAAAGACTCAAAGCCTCCAGAGACTGCCTCTGCCTACAGACTGATAGGATTCCATTGAATAGCCCTCAGGCAATCATCCACAAGTGTGGCAGGAGTTTTATTCAACAGGGTGGAGCAGTTGCTTCTGCCTGGAGGCCAGTTGTTATTCTTAGTCTCTTAATGGGTATCAGAAACTCTGCAATGTGGCACAATGTGTTTTCCAATATGGTGGGTCAACTGTCTTCCCCCTCGTCAAATGTCTGCATGAGAAAGCTGAACTCCACAATATGAGGGAATTACTTTGCACAGGAAACCAGCGTGTCTGCTTTCTGAGTTCTAACCCCAGAGCCCCTGATCCTGGCTCCTGCTCATACAGCTCCAGTGCACTCTGCCTTCCCTCCACTGAAGCACAAGGTGAGTGTTTCCACAGGGATTTTGTGTATTGGCCCTTTAAGAGGATACCTGTATTTCCAACCATCTCTCCCTGGCAGACAGCAACCCCACTGATTTTCACAGCCAGTGTTTTGTGGGTACCCTTCTCAGTTCTGATGCTCTGTGATGGGGGATCCAACTTGGGAATTAGACCCCAGAGTTCTCAGTAGCAACTGCCCACAGCTGAAATCTCTCTCCAGAACTTCAGTTGCTGTCTATGGGTGCTGGGCCAGCCCTTTTGTGCCTCTGCCCCTCCCACCAGTCTCTATGTGGTCTCTACTTTCTGTCCTCGGTTATCAGAGTTCTCTCCAGTGAGTCTTCCATTGATTACTCAGGAAGTTTTTCTGTATTTTAGTTGTAATTCCGGTTTGGTCTTGGAAGTGTGGCTGTACATGATCCACTTATTCTGATGCCATTTTTTATTGCCACAGGCTAGCATTTGGATCCATAAAGCCTTTCTTTTAGAGAAGCTTTTAGTTGTGAAAGTTTTAAATACTGTTCTGATTGTTAAGCATTTTGAGTATCAATTGAAGTTGAATGATAGATGAAAGTACTATTGTATACATTTTTGTACATTCCTTTACCCTGCTGAAAGAAGCAGAGTTTGCCAACCCCAGTATATCTCTCTTTTTGATGTTATTTAAAGAAATGACACAGGAAAAACCTCTGTCTTTCCCCTGAAGTACTTAATATAGATTGAGGGCCTGCTCCAGAGAGGGAGCTATCATCACAGATAGTTTCATATGAATGAGTGTGTATAAGCCAGTGTGTGGACAGGGAGAAACCAGCAAGGCCCCTTTGATCAAAGTCCTCTATGTGCCATTGTTAAAGGTGGCACAGTCAACATTTGCTTACAAAACATTTGCTTCTCCATCTCCGTTTTGAAGTCCCAAAGCACACTCACCCCATTGCTCCTTAGCTTAAGGGGGCATGTAAACCTCAACTGCCTGATTTGTCCTGGGGCCCCATATTCCTATGTACATATGTAATTAAATTTAATTGTCTTCTACTGTTAATCTATCTTTTTAAAAAAATATATATTTTATTGATTTTTTACAGAGAGGAAGGGAGAGGAATAGAGTTAGAAACATCAATGAGAGACATTGATCAGCTGCCTCCTTCATGCTGCCTAATGAGGATGTGCCCACAACAAGATACATTCCCTTGACCGGAATTGAACCTGGGACCTTTAAGTCTGCAGACCAACGCTCTATCCACTAAGCCAAACCGGTTTCAGCATACTGTTAATCTATCTCTTGTTAAATTATTAGACTAGCCAGGAAATTTCTCTGTCCTACAATATGAAAAGGCTAGATCTTTTATATTCTTTGGTATATTCTAAAATTTATACTTCTCCATGGTATATAAAACATTTATCCTAATTTCCAGTTATTTAAATCTTTCTAATTGATTACAATCAATTTAAGACTAAACTGCTGTGGGATTCTTATGTTTAAGTATCTCACGAGCCGTGGTTTGCTGCTCTGTTGACTAATGAGTTTGCTGACCGCTAGGATAGGGGCTTAATCACAAGGAACAACAGCAGCCTGTACTTATTGGAACTGAGAGTCTAGGTCAGTGGTCGGCAAACTCATTAGTCAACAGAACAGCAAACCGTGGCTCATGAGCTGCATGTGGCTCATGAGCTGCAGTTTGCCGACCACGGGCCTAGAACATAGTCTTTCTAGTATGAAATCCTTTGAAATTACTTTATGGAAAGCATGTGGTATAAATATTAGAAAGTCATTGACTAATGACTTTTCAAAATCACCAATCTAAGTTATTTAAGCCATCTCCTGCTATAAGCAAAGAGATCAGTATACTCTAGACATCATTTGAGACAAGTAAAGATCAGCTTAAGGTCCCATACACTTTTCATGTTCGAGGGGACAGTAATGGTCCAAACCAGTGCTGTGGTTCCCACTGGGTAGTAATCCAGGTTCTTTTTATTCACCTCCATGGGTCAGAAGCAGATCCACATGAGTTATGGAATAAGTTATCATCTCCCCAGGGTACAGCTGGGACCTGGTGAGGGGTCCATCTCGCATGCTCCCTGGTGTGTGGCTTCAGGAAGATGTTCAGCATGGTCACTCCACCCTGGGAAGCACTACAGGTCGGTGAGGGCCTTCTCCATGGGAGCTGAGCCTTCCTTACTGTGGGTGCGAGACAGAGGTCTTGCCAGCTGTGGCTGGAATTGACCTAGCAGCCTAGAAACCTAGGACCCAGTTGCCATCACTGTTTTTGACCAGTACCACCCAATTAATGACTTTTTATAAAGAAACAAACAAACAAACCAAAAAACAAAACAGTTGTTCAGTTTCCTTGTTTTGTTGCCTTTATTGAGACTGTGCCCTAGGAATTGTAAACAAGATAAAACCATACAGAGTGTGATTTTTGAAACATCATAACACCTAAAGAGACAGCAAGTGGAGTCGTGGTTTTCTGGAGCCGAGGGTGGAATGGGGTTGGCTGCACAGGGACAGGGGGGCCTTTCTGGGGTATGAAAATATTCTGAAACTGCATTTGGTGATGGTTGCACAATTCTTTTTCTTTTTTTAAAATATATTTTATTGATTTTTTTACAGACAGGAAGGGAGAGAGATAGAGAGCCAGAAACATTGATGAGAGAGAAACATCATTCAGCTGCCTCGTGCACAGCCCCCACTAGGGATGTACCTTTGACCGGAATTGAACCTGGGGCCCTTCAATTCGAAGGCCTATGCTTTATCCACTGAGCCAACCCGGTTTTGGCAGTTGCACAATTCTATAAATTTACTAAAAACCATTGAATTGTAAATTAAAACAAGTAAATTTTATGGTAAGTTATGTCTCAATAAAACTGTAATATTAGATTTTTAAAAAATTAATTCATATTTATTGAACCGTGAGTGTTGCAAACACGGATGAAACCTAAGACCTGAGACCTATGCACCAGACCCCCCTCTCCGCTGCTCCTTGGGAAAGAAGCCCAGAGCAGGACCTGCCCAAACACCAGAGCAGGGACAGGGAGGCCTGGGGAGTGCAGGCAGGGACATGGCAGAAGTCAGGAGACAGCGTGCAATGCAAGATTCTGGGAGACACACACACAGGTCCATCTGCCGGGCAGCCGCAGAACATCAGGAAAAGACCAGCCATTCAGTCCATCCCATCAAGAAGCGTCTGCCCAAAGGGGCTGGGGCAAGGTCACAGGACTCCGCCTTCAGGGCACACCAGCCTGAGCCCAGGCGGTTTTGACGGTGGCCACCAGTTTCTGAAACTTACTGTGTCCACGTAGCCATCACCTCCCTTCTTAGAGTGAACCAACTTCCCTGCTACCATTACTTCAAAGACCCCAGTAACTGGGGAGTCTCCTCGCCAGAGATGTCCAGGTATCCGGGGAACTCATCTTCTAACTTCATGAGCTGAAGACTACTGGGGTGTAGCCTCAGGCCTCTCAGTACAGGGCTCTGTGGCCTGGGATCCTGCACGCTGCATCCTAGACGACTCCGCCTCCTGGGCATGGCCTTGGGATCTGTGCCCCTTTAGGACCCATGCTGCCAATAATAGATTTTTTAAAAGGGGTATCTTTTAAAAGCAAGAGCTACAGAGTGTGATTGTGTGTGTGTGTGTGTGTGTGTGTGTGTGTGTGTAACATAGGACACCAACTATCAGCTCCTGATGCAAAGCAAGAGTGTGCTTGTGGCTCAGCCTGTTTCCTGTAGCCCACAGCCTGCTTCCTGCACCCAGGCCCAGACTGCTCACACTTGTGGAGCGCAGAGCTCGGGGCTGTCACAGGTCACCAGCGGCCCTGCTCAGCTCAGCTTTCATCAGCACCTTCTGTGTTCCCATCTCCCTGGGAGCCTTGGAACCCCCTGAAGGGACTGTCTAGAACCTCTGGAAGGTAGCCCGAGGTGGAGAAGCCAGGAGTCCCAAGCAGTGAACAAGGGCCACATTCAGGCTCATGTACACAGCATGGTTGTTTTTAAAAAATACGTTTTTATTGATTTTAGAGAGAGAAGGGAGAGAAACATGGACGAGAGAGAGAAACATCCATCGGCTGCCTCTTGCATGCCCCCTACTAGGGATCAAGTCCACAACCTGGCAGGTTCTCTGACAGGAATTTGAACCTGGGACCTCTCGGTGCATGGGACAATGCTCAGCCACTGAGCCCACTGGCCAGGGCCACAGTGTGGTTTTTAGTTCTTTCAGGGACTTAGTAAGGCATTAAACAGTGTGATTATTAGCTAACTGAAAAGAACACAAGGAAATACATCAGGACCCGAGGAATGTGTTTAAGGTTAATGGTGAGGATGACGAGCTGAAGGAACATTTAAAATATGTCTGCATGGCACCCTGGGTCCCTTAGAGGTTCCTGGAGATCTACCACTGGTGCCAACAGGCAGGTACTCTGTGCAGGAAAGCCCCAAGCAGGCAGCTGCACGAGAGCCTCTGGGTGGAGGCTCGGTGTGGCCTGGCTGTGGCACAGGTGGGAGGCACTGGGCAGACAGGAGGCTCTGAGGGGCCCACTTGGCTCAGGGTTGGAAGAAGGGCAGGGAGCTTCTGCCTGGGCCCTACTGTGGTTGTTTAGCCTTCTTTCCCTCTACAATTCACTGCTTCTGGGAAGAAGGGGAGGGTGAGATTAGGGAGAAACCAGACCTGGAGGGAAGAGGGGGGTCAGCCCCCATTTACGGAGTGTTCAGCTGGAAACCCCAGAATGCTCATAGTCACTGGAGGAGCTGAACTGCCTCTCCACTTTCCTTTGGTCCTTGATCTTGAGTCCAATGTCCATCCTCTTCTCAAAGAAGTTCACCAGCACAGATTCAGTCAGGATGGAGGCCAGGATCTGCTCGAAGGAGATGCTCCACTCGGTGTCGACGGAGCCCCCGTTGCGGCTGGGGGCCAAGAGGCTGCGGGCCTCCCTGCCCACCAGCACAGTGTCGTCAGCCAGATCCTCACACTGTAGGGAGCCCGTGCTGACCACCGAGTAGGAGGACATGGACATGTCGTCTTTGGTTTCATCATCAGACAGACGCTGGGAGGGGGAGCCCAGGCCCTCGCCACCGCCCCCTTCGCCCACCACCTGGCTCTCCTGCAGTGCTTTTCCAAGTTGGGTGTCTCCACCAGCTTTGGCTTGGGGGTCGCCCACAGCTGGTGGCTGGAGCTCCTGGGCAGGGTCCTGCGGGGGTTTGGGGGCTGGGGGCTGGTCCTCCCTGGGGGCACCGTCCCGGGGCTTCCTGCAGGGCTGTGCCGAGAACCTCTTCCCCACCTCCCCAATGCGCAGCAGCAGGCTGGCCACTGTGGCGATGGCGTGGTACAAGTCCTGCTCCATGGAGTCTTCACTAAACATGTTGTAAAGTGTCTTGCATAGCTCAATGAACTGTTCCTTTTAAAGGGAAAAACAGAACAAGGGCAGGGAGGTGGTGGAAAACAGGTCAGTCTGCCAGTGCTGGCCACCTACCTGTGGTGAGTGTGGTCTTGTTGGCACGTCCACACCCACACCTGTGGACTAGGTCAGATTGAACAATGAGATAGGAGAGGGAAGCGTGGTCTTAGAGGGGCTATCTCCCAGCTGCCATCTAGCAGAGAGCGACCTGGAGTCTCTGTCTGTGTCCTCTGTTAGCAGACACGGACCTTTTCCTATCACGATTCTCTGGACCCTGTGACTACACAGATTTCCTCTCTGTGCTTTGGAGCCGCCTTCAGCTTTTTATATCTTTAATCGGAGCCACTTCAATTCCTGATGGAGCTCTTTACAGGGTGGTGACAAGGCAAGTGCAGCCTGGTCAGTGAGGGGAAGGAGGTTGGGTTCCAGGTCCTGAGATCACACATGGTTGCCCATGGGTAGGAGTGCCCAACTGCAGGGGGCCCCTTTGGGCAGAGCAGGGCCCTACTCAGGCTAAATCCAGCCGGTGTTGCTCAGAGGTTGAGTGTCATGGTTTGATTCCTGGTCAGGGAACATGCCCAGGTTGTAGGCTCGATCCCCAGTGTGGGGCATGCAGGAGGCAGCCGATTGATGCTTCTCTTTCACTAATGTTTCTATCTCTCTCTCCCTCTCCTTTCCTCTCAGAAATCAATACAAACATATTTTTAAAAGAACAACTGACTTTGGTTACATGTCTGTGGTCCTGGCCTTGAGAACTTCACCAAGGCTCCAGGCCCCAGACCTAGAGACCAGCAAATCAACCAGAAGCCTGTGTGTGCAGAGCGCGCATAAGCCCGGCAGCAGGAGCGCCTGACACGTCTCCTCAGAGGCCTGCCTTCCACAGTGCTTTCCTGGTTCATGGATCCTGAGTGATTGTGAACAAGCTGTTTCCACGACACTGCCCCACAGGCCCTGCCAAAGCTGCTTCTTGTCCTTCTGGAATTGTCCCTGCCATTTGACTAGCAGGATCCAGAGGCAGACAGAAACCCCTCGCTGGGATGCGTGGGAGGACCAGCTCGGCCACTCACGCAGTGTCTGTTGCAGGCTCAGTGGTAAGGGTGGGGATGGGAGGGGCTACCTGGTTCATCTTGGGAAGGTCCTTAATGGTCTCCTTCTGAGCCTCCTTCTCCTTGGCCCATATTTGAAGATAGTGCCGGTAATCAGGGGGGCTGGTGCCCTTCTCCTCTGTGAGTTGGGAGGAAAAATTAAGGCTCCGTCCATCAACTGATAAGGGTTGGGCCATAGCAGGGAATGAGAGGGTTAGGGTGTGGCCTGGCATGGAGCTCCCTAGGCCCTTTTACAAACATCCTGGCATGGAGTGAAAGAACACTCCAGAACACTCAGGGACCTTCCCTGAGTTATGCTAAAAGAGGTTTGATCTAAACTGATAAAGATGAGCCAACCTGCCTTCTCCAAGCTCTAAGATGGTGATAGGACCATGGAGAGGCTGAAATGAGGACAGCATGCGACAGGTCCTGGCAGAAAGCAGGCCCCCCAGGAGGAGGTGGTGACAGCGGGGAATGGTGGGGTGTTCACAGCTACAAGAAGATTCAGGCCTGGGGCTGACATGAGCAGGGCCTCCCTCCCCAACCCCCGCTTCCCACAGGGAGAGCCTTGGAATCAGGCAGAGGCTTGCCATGTTCCGGGTGGGAGCCTTCCCGAAGTGACAGGGCTCCACAGCCACAGCGGAATGGCCGGTATATACCTCCTCTTTTTCCTTGGATGTCCTCATTTCCAGCTCCCTCTCCCTCTTCCTGCTGCAGTGCTTCTGAATGACCAAGAAAAGAACACAGAACATTTTTCTGTTACGATTCCACACTGAGGTCCGTGAGCGCCGGTCTGCGGTCTCCTGCAGAAGCAAGGGCGGCCCCGGCGGCAGGTGCTGCTCTGCTCTCTGCACTGGCCTCCTGCCTGTCAGCCCGGGGCAGCTGCTCCTTTCCACCTGGCTACACGAAGCCCCGGAGCCACCCACCGTACTTCCTGTCTTTCAAAGGAATATAAATCGCACCATTTAGTGTTTAAGTGAACGATGGTGCACTGTCTGTATGGAGAAAAACTGCAAGAACTAATTTCTGTAGTCTCTGCTGAAAAAGTCAAACCGAAGGGGCCCTAATGAGCAATTTGACCTTCCACCGCCACACCAGCCAAGGATGAAGTTTTAAATACTGCTCGGCTCTGTATTTCTTCTTCATTGATATTCCATCTATCTATTCCCTCTCCCTTCCTCTCTGAAATCAATAAAAATATATTTAAAAAAACCCAAATCCTACAACCCGGGTATGTGTACATGCCCTTAACTAGGAATAGAAACCAGGACCCTTCAGTGTGAGGGCTGATGTTCTAACCACTGAACACACAGATCAGGGCTGCTCTGGGCATGTTGCTACGTGCTGTTTGTAATTTCTGTTGGATGTATTATCCTTGGTGTATAATGTTCCCCTCATTCCCCCGAGAAGTTACAGGGCAGAGTTTTGGCCCCTTTGGGTAAGTGTATTATACATCACCAGCTCTACTGCCAAAGCCTGGGCCCAGAATGCCCCACCATCTGGAGGCTCCAAAGGCTTAAGTGCAGCACAGGAATCTAAACAATCATATTCACTCCTAACAGGGAAGTGTATGGAACATGAAAAACATTTTTCAAGAAAGCACCCACCACCCTCCTCCACTGCCATGCATTCTGGTTGAGCTTTGCTCGGTTGCAATGACAGCGTTGGTGCTTTTTCCTATAAATGAGACAATGGGACACTTTTTGCACATGGCAGTGGAGCTGACACTCTGGTGCCAGTGCAAGGCCCACCGTGCTGAGTGTCTTCACTGACCATCATGACAGCACTTGGCTATGGGTCCTCCTCAGGACTTAGCCACACAGAAGCATCCCTGGAACCAAAAGCTTGCATGCAGGCCTCCTAGCCGCGCAGGGAACTGTGAGGAAAACAGAGCCCAAGGTCTGGAGGCAGCCCAGGGCAGAGGGTGCTGCTACCCCCAGGGACTGACCTTGAGCCTCCCAGGGCAGGTAAAGATCCAGATCTGAGGCCAGAGATGCTGGAAAGGAGAGGCGGGGAGTGAAGGGCAGAGGGAGGGAGGGAGAGGCCAGAATCCAGGAAGGCAGAGACAAGAAAAGTGAGTGAGAACACCCCAGGGATTTGCCCAGAGAGAGGCAGGTCCCTGGCACACGAGCAACCCAAAAAGGCAGGTTCCCCGCCACTCCCTCCCACCCCCTGACCCCCGGCTGCAGGCCACCTGTCCCAGCAGCGCTCACCTTCCGAGGAGCTGTCCTCAGTGAAATAGTGGGCTGCTTCTAGGGCTGACTCGGCCTCCTCTGGGTTCAGGGCTGTGCTCAGAGCAAAAGGAGGACGAGGGCAGGGAGAAACAATGTGACTCTCGCCAGGCCATCCTGAGTCCTGGACAAGCTGTGCTCCCCACTGATGTGCCCCCTACTCCCCGTCCGCCATAGGGCATGTGGTCATCATGAAGCTGGCTTCTGGTTATGGCTACTTTTTTGACTTTTATGTTGTTTTTGAAATGTAATAGCTGTCACAGGTACAAGTCCAGCCAGTGTAGCTGGAGGCCAGGGAGCAGCCAGCCTTCCTCCTGTGCTGGGCTCAGAGGGCCTTCGGGGATGTTGGCGCTCCTGCCAGCGCACAGGGACTCACTCTTCTCACTTCCTGGACACAGGTCCATATGGGGACATTCTCTGTAAGTGGTCCCGGGGGACCCACACGGTTCAGTGGGGGTGGATTCTCCCTGCTGTGCAGTGCGGGTGGTACAGTGTGTGGTACCCGGGCGGTGGCAAGGCCTGGCCCAGTGGGAGAGCGCACCAGCCTCTCCCTCAGCAGAATCATTGGTGGCCATTACAACTTCCCTGGAGCCACTGTGGCTTGTGGCCTTACAGGGAATAACCAACCACAGCGCAGGAGAGGGCAGTGAGGAGCAGGGCTTCCTGCTCTGGCTGCACAGAACCGTCTTTAAAACTACCCTCAGGGCTGATGAAGTGACAGCCTCTGGGGGTGAGTGTGGCACCAGCATTTAACAAATCCCTTCTAAGCAGTGCTGACAGTGTGGCCAGCAGCAGGAGGGCAGCTCCACCCAGAGCAGGGTTTTCACCTGCCCAGCCCCAGGTCTCTCAGGAACCCGCCCTGGAGAACTCTCTTGCAGCCATTCTTGCTAACTCTCAGACCAACTGGGCTGTGCCTCAGCACTAGCTCATGGGGAGGGGGAGCCCCCACTGCATCTGCCCTTCCCCCCCCCCCCCCCCAGAGGCCTGTGCCTTGGATGCTGCAGGCCAGCTCTGGACAGTGAGGGGCCTTCACTGGGGAATGGGAGGGAGGCTCACCTGGGGGCAAGTGCAGCTTGTAGAGCACCTTGAGCTTCTCTGTCAGGTCCCCGTGGTACATCCCACCTGTGGAGGAGAGGCTCACTGGTAAGAGGGCTCTTACCTCCACGCCTGCCCTTTCTACTGGGCCTCTCCTCACAGCTGACGCCCTCTGGGAAGGTTCCTGGAGTGGGACCAGGCCTCCTGCTATCCTGAGTTTTGCCCTTCTCTGGGGCCCACAGACCCAGCTGTGGCAGCACTGGGCTGAGGGAGGGAGGAATCCCATTGGGACCCCCACGTCTCTAGTGGAAAATGGTCCTGGAGCCACTCACTCATCCCTGTCACGAATTCCTTGAAGTTGATCAGCGAGTCCTTGTTTCGGTCCAGGAGCCGGAACATGCGCCCTGCCAGCACGGGCGTGTGGGCACCACAGGCCCAGGGCGTCAGGCTGGCAAAGAGTTCCTGAAACTGGCTGGCATCGATGCGGTACTGCTCCAAGTAGGGCAGGCTGGGGTCCCGATGCACAGCAGTGGGCCTGCTGCTCCCCCAGTACTGACTCGCCAGGTGCTTGGCCTGCAGGGGCACAGCCTGGTGAGATGGTGGTCCACGTGCCCACCCGCCTCCTCCAGCCAGAATTGCAGAGGCCCGGGTGGTGAGTGCTGAGCTGCACAGCCTCTCAGGACCTCAAGCTAGAACCTCCAGCCTTTGTTCAAAGGTGTGGGCGCTGGGTCAGGTCATGGTGGGCCATGGTGGGTGACGGGCAGTGTTGGCTCGACTGTTCTGGCCCTAAGGCCTCAGCACAGCGGCCACCTCAGGGTCTGAGCCAGAGGCAGCCAAAGGCTGAAGGGAAATGACCAGAACCGACCAGTGTGGCCTTCAGCACCCTTTCCCCTCATCTGTTAACAGCACCTGGAATTTCCTTGGAAAGCCCCTCTGTCCCAGCCTCAAGCACTGGGGCAGGCAGATGGCCCTTTTGACCCCGCGACTCCCTCCTACAGTCACAGCACCCTGAGCCCTTTGCTAAAACTACTTGGAAAGAAACATTTCTTCCACTGGGGTTTCTGAGCATGGCATGACCCGGCCGCTGATGACAGCCCTGCCACTCTGCGGGAAGAGCAGTGCAGAGGCGTTGGGGCTGGAAGAGCCTGATAGCAGGTGGGAACCCAGACCCTGCCATGCTTGAAGCTATGCATTCCCAGGCTTTCGTCACAAAAACCAAGTATTCCCTCTTCTGTGTAAGCTGGTGAGTGGGTCTCTGACACTTAAGATCATGCCCTGCCTAAACTCCAAGGACTTCATTCCACCACATGCAGTTTGTGGCAGCTGCATCTGAGGATGCATCTGGGGGACAGAATGGGGCTAGGGCTGCCCCTGCTCTGGCTGTCACCTTAAACACCATGTACAGGTCCTCCAGCTCTTCAACTGAGAAACCGATGTCCCCAGGTATAGCCCGGACCTAGGAGGAGAAACAAGTAAGCAACAGCTTCTCATGTTCCTGCCACGGTGAAGGCAAGGTGCTCGAGAGAACCCTGTGTGGATGAGGAAGGAAAGGAGAACCCCTCTTGATGCTGCCTGCTGGCCAAGCATAAGAGACAGTCCATTCAGGAGAGGGTGTGGTCCGTCTGCTTCCCTCCCCACCCGTTTGCCTTTTGTTCACACTCCCTCCTGGTGGGTACCAGGGAGCTTTCTGTCCTGAATGCCTGGTCAAGGACACAGGTGAGGAGAGGCATCTTGTGGCTGCTGTTTGGGTATCTGGGAAGACCATGACACTGGCTCTTTGGAAATTGTTCTAGAACTTCTCAGTAAATTCTCCCTCCAGAGATGAGGGGAACAAAGGCTTATAGCAGAACTCTGGTGGACTGGGTGGGTGGAGGGTGGCTGAATGTCACTACCCAGAGGCAGGGGCACTGCCAGTAGAGAGCTCAGCACCATGTAAGGTCGAGTTGACCTGTGGACACTGGGTGTCAGGTAATTTTCCAGTAACCAACCCATGAGCAGGAAGCAGTGACTGGCATGTGTGCCCTGATCCCAGTCCCACACAAGGTAGCACTAGGGAACTGCACCTGCCCCACCCTGAGGGGAGGACTGAAGGCAGCACAGCAGGAACGCCCACATGGGTACCACCCCACCTTTGCCCCCGCAACCTGGGGCCATCATACCACACTCCTCTTGGCCGTGTCCTCCAAGGACTGGATCACTTTCAGCCTCTGTTTAAACCTCATCTGTTCAATGTCGTCGGCCCTCAGGCTGCTGAATTTCTATGAGCCAAGGGTGACTCAGTGAGGTAAGGTAGAACCATGGAGCAGAGGGCCACCTCTGCTGGGTCACCCATACCACAGAGACCAAATGAACGGCCTGGCCAAACATGCCGGCCAATGCTGACCTCATAGGACACTTTGAGGAGGTCAAAGATGTCCACCTCTTCAGGAGGGTCATCTCCACTGGTCAGCAGGGCGTGCAGGTGTGGGATGGGTGGAGAAACACTCTGCTTATTGACCACATTATCCAAGTATCTGGAGGGATTAAAGGACAGAAGTCTAGACCGCTAACAGGCGACAGTGGTGTGGAGGGATTTCATTTGCAGTCTCCCAATTAATGAAGGAATCTGCTGAGGGCTGAGCATCCTGCGGGGCAGTGGGAGATGAGCACTGGCGCACCAATTATCCCCCTGGAAGCCTGAGGAAGCCAGATTCTCACGTACTAGATGTTTTGTCCATTGGAAGGATGTGCTCCCTCCCTTTGTTGAGCCCTTGGGGACAGGGGACTCTCTGGCCAGGAAGAATCAGAGACCCAAGGAATGCCCTGGGAAAAAGGTGCAAGGGGCCCAGCTGTGGGGGGGTCTTCAGGACCTGCTACCCCAGGGACACAGCCTTAAGAAAGGGCTTGACTTTGGCAGGCCAAGACTTCACGCCCTCCTGCGCTGACACTCAGGCGGGAGTGGGTGGCTGATCTACACCCACAGGTTCCTGCCCCTGAGGTCTGATGTTTCTGGTGTGAGATGGGCATTAGAACCTGTCTCATACTCTGGCCACTGGGTTGGCTCAGCAGTTGACTGGTGGTGTCCCAGGCTGTCCTGGGCAGCTGGCATTCCAGGTGGGCCAAATATGTGTACACGCTCAGCAGGATTGTACAGGGCATGGGCTGGAATGAGGCCAGGAGAAGCCTGGATGTAAGGGGTCTGAAGGCCAGGCTAGGGGACTCAGCTTCTTTGTATAGAGACCCATTAGTGGTATAGGGAACCCCATATCCAGGGGAGAGACGATGAGATTCTGATAAGCAAGATCCCTGTGGGATGCTCATGGGTGAGAAGAGAACAGGGAGAACCATAATGAAGCAGGCACGGGGCCCAAGGCAGGAGTGTCATGGGCCAGAGGGAGGGCTGGATCCTCCAGAGTGTCTATGAGGACAAGCGTGAGGACTAGAGAGGAGGAGCACACCTGGACCACTTTTCAGCGATCACGGCTGGCCCACGTGAGCCCTTAGGCTGGGGATGGGAGGAGTGATGCTGCTGGGCTAAGGGAGGCACAAGCAGGAGTTCCTGCTCCTCCTTGCCCAGTAGGCCCTTCCCACCCAACATGTTCGGGCTGACCCGTTTTATCTTCTCCAGGTGGTGATCACTACCCTGTGCCACTTATCTCCCATCAGAAAGGAGGTTCCAGCCCCCTTCTGGAGTGTCCCTGACTCTAGCTCTGGCTGGGAGTTGAGGAATGCTCAGGGCCGAGGAAGGGCGGGCTCTCCAGCAGGAGAAGGGAGGCCACTTGGTCACCTGCCCAGGATGGTCATGGCCTCGCCTTCATCGCTGCAGTCCAGCAGCTGGTTCATGTTGGCATCCAGGATGGCCAAGGCCAACTGCAGGACCACCTTGATGCCCTCATAGAAGAAGCAGTCGACAATGACCACAGCACTCTCGAAGGGCATGACGCTGAGGAAGAGGGTGAGGAACCAGGAGAGCGAGATGCTGGCGATTACCCCTAGGTCTTGCATCTTCTCAGAGAGCTGGGGCAGGAAATCTCTCGTGAGCTCTTCGAAGATTCCTTGGTCCACCAGGGCCCCTAGTGAGAACATGAAGAAGTGTACACTCAGCCCTGCCCACTGGCTCTGGTGGCCCCTGTGGGACCCCAGGGCCTAAGGGGCAGGAAGCCCCAGGGTCCATGGCCAGCTTGGCCTACACAGCCACAAAGTGGTGAGCCAAATGCAGGCAGGCCCAGGTTGTCTCACCAGATTTCTTGTGATTCCCCAGGAGGCTGCAGGAAGAGATGTTACTCATTTGGTGGTTTAAAATAATTATTTCTTCCATTATACTGGGGTTTTTTTTTTGGGAGGTAACAGTGATCTTGGTGACTTCTGTGTGTACCTAGGTGCCTTGAAGCTGGTGAACAGATATGATTCTAAAGGACCCCAAGAGCAGAGATCCTGAAACAAATGGTAGGGGAAGGACATCTTGAAAGAACAGACATACTTTTCTACATCACAAAATACAATGGCCATTGCACTTCCACTAATAACACAGAACCTTCACTGAGTTCATGAGAGCTGGGCTGGGTAAGAGGTGCACAGTGTACTATACATTCTAGTTATGAGGCTAGAAATTGTCCACAATAAAAGAGTTTAGGAAGAGTTAGATGCTTCGGAATTTAGGCACCAAGCCGACTTTGAAAAACCACCAATATGTACGGCCTGCTCTTCCTGCAGCCATCCTAGGGAGTCCACGGCAGTCTGCCGAGATTACCAGGGCTGCCTGCCTGGCTCTCCACTTTGCAGCGTTTCAGGTTTATCTAGTGGGGACAGGGGCTGTCTTCAGCCTGCAGGATGGCCAAGGTCTCCGAGGGCTCCCGTGTAGGACATGCTGGGTAGGGAGCCAGGTCCAGGGAGGCCCCAGGTGGCAGGCACTCACCCACCACCCTGGTGTTGTAGTAGTCGGGCAGCATTCGCTCACAGAGGGCCACCAGCAGCCAGAAGGCCTCCTCCTCACTGCCATAGAGCAGGAGCACTGAGGTGACGATGTTCATGGCCTATGGGTATAGAGACAGTGAAGGAGGCTCTGGAGCTGGACACCAAGGAAAACTGTCAATTCCCCCAAAGGGTATAGCACTACTATCAAGTCCAGCAACAACAAACCATCCCATTGGGCTATGTATAATTTGTCAAAAAGTAATTTGCAGGAAATCAACTTGACAAAAAGTCAGCCAAGTCCCTCAAATTGGGCAGCAGGCACTTGGAAAATTGAGAAGGCAGACATGAGCATGTGGCACTTCTGGAGTGGCATCCGGTTTTGGAGGTGTGTGAGTACAAGTGGATGTGTAAGTGAGCTGTGTGGCTACAGGGAGACTATGGCAAGACTGGGACATATACAGCTTCAGTGGTGACATATTAGCTTAAAAATTACTTAAAGCTTGCATACTGGCTTCACATGCATTGGTGAGATTCATGCAGAACACTGGCCCTACAGAGAGTGATTTTTGGGGAGTTGGCCTGTTTTTCTGAAGTCCAGGAGCAAGGTATGGGAAATAGGAAGCCATCGGACCTGACCAGAAAAATGCCCACTAGATTTACAATAAAATCCTGCCAGAAATGCAAATCAAAGCTTCAATGAAATGACATGTCACACCAATAGGATGGTTGTTACCAAAAACACAGAAAATAACAATGGTTGGTGAGGATGAGGAGAAACTGGAAGCCTTGTGCACTACTGATGCAAATGTAAATGGTGTAACTTCTGTGGAAAATGCTACGGCAATTCCTAAAACATTTAAATATAAAATTATTATATGACTGGCACTTCCACTTCTGGGTATATAAACAACATAACTGGAAGCAGGGACTGGAACCGATACTGTTATTCAGTTCATAGCAGCATATTCACAATAGCCAAAGATGAAGGAACCCAAGTGCCCATCTTTGGATGAGTGGATTAACAAAGTGTGTTCTAGACACACACTTAACCTTAAAGAGGCAGGAAACACTAACACAAGCTACAACATGGACATTATGCTAATGAACAAGCCAGCCACAAAAGGACAAATATTCTCTGAGTCCACTTATCTGAGGTTCCTCTGGGAGTCAGGTTCACAGACAGAAACAACAGTGGTTGCCAGGGGTAACTAGGGGAATTGTTGAAAGAGTTCTGACAATGGATGGTAGTGAAGGCTGCACAAAGATATACTTAGTGCCACAGAGTATACACTTAAGAATGAATGGTGGCTGAGACCGGTTTGTCTCAGTGGATAGAGTGTTGGCTTGCGGACTGAAAGGTCCCAGGTTCGATTCCGGTTGGGGGCATGTACCTTGCTTGCGGGCATATCTCCACTGTGCAGGAGGCGGCTGATTGATGTCTCTCTCTCATTGATGTTTCTGACTTTCTATCTCTCTCCCTTCCTCTCTGTAAAAAATCAATAAAAAGAAAAGAAAAATAAAAGAATGAATGGTGAACGCAGTAAGTTTTATAATGTGTTTTTATCACACACACAAAATAATCAAATACTCCAGGACCTATACCAGAAGCACACAGAAGGTAACAATACATAGCATGGGGACTAGATGAGCAATTGTTTTTAATTACACCTCCGAGTGGCACCGTTGAAGTTATCTGAGGCCATTATTCAGGCCCAGGGCCATGGGGACCTGCTCCCATGAGCCTTTGGTGGGTGATGCTTTCTGGGTCCCTGATCAGCCCCTTACCTGGCAGTAGCCGATGGTAGGGTTTCGGAAAGCATAGGCAGTCAGCACTCGCCGAAGCGCGGCGATCCCGAGCTCGTTCTGGAAGGCAGGGTGCTCGGGCATGGAGCGGTGGAGGTCTCGCTCAATCTCCTCTGTGGCCAGGCTGTACCTCCCCGTGGACTTCTCCACCAGCTCAGAGTAGTAGCCAGGGTGAGTCACCATCTCATTCCAGGCCCCTGTGGAGACACAGCTGGGCTGTCTCCTCCCCTCCTGGGACTTCAGGGCAGTGACAGGCAATTTGGAGACCACAATGAACCACAGAGAAGTGGAACTTTGGGATCAGTCATGTGGTTGGAGGCAAAGGTTCCCTCGTGACTGCTCCTTGTAGGGGCACCCCACCCAAGTTCCAATGGCTGATATCCCTCCTCCTGAAACTGTCTAAGTGACCAAGAGTATGCATGTGGTCAGAGCCTGTCTCAAGGAAAGGAGGCCTCAGGGGGGCTACTCAACTCCCACTGCAGGTGGAGAGTTGTTAGCCAACAACAGCGCTCCACCCCGTGGTCTGCTCCCCAGGACTCCGCTCCCGGTGT
This sequence comes from Lasiurus cinereus, assembly GCA_011751065.1. Classification (NCBI taxonomy): domain Eukaryota; kingdom Metazoa; phylum Chordata; class Mammalia; order Chiroptera; family Vespertilionidae; genus Lasiurus; species Lasiurus cinereus. Next base: position 3,504,894 of record JAAGEH010000289.1, on the reverse strand, counting down.
GGGCCCGAACCAAGCCCCTCACAGCAGAGTCCCATTTCCACCTTGTGAAGGTCAGGCAGCTCCTGCCTGACCAACTCAGGAGCCAGCTGGGGGTTGGCAGGGCAGCTCACCAGAGAAGAGGAGCCAGAGCTCCCCACGGAGGCCCTCGGGAATGCCCTTCAGCACCAGTTCTCGGGTCTTGGCCGTGCGGTACATGCACACACCACGCCCATACTCAGAGAAGTGGATGTTCCATGACTCCTCCTTCATCTTCTCCTTGGCCTGGGGGAAGACAATGAGGAGCTATGGTGTGACCCATGTTGCTGGGGCCGGTGGCTCTCCTACCTTCCTCCTCTATCAGGTATGCTGACCGCCACCTCAGGTTTCCAAGGGCTCACAGCAAAATGCCGCCAGCTCAGGCTGCATTGGGCACAGCACCATCCTCAGTCAGCAGGCACATGGGCCTCCCTGCAGAGGCCTGGGGCCCATAGGACCGACACTGCCTGTGATGGCCCTAGCCCCCCACCCATGGGCCTGGCATGGCAATGGAGCCCCGCTCTGAGCTTACCCCTTTGGCCCCCAGGTCCTCAACTGGAGCATTTCTCTGGAAGAGTTTGAGCAGGCCCTGGGAAGCAGTTGGCGCCTCCTGCGCGCGAGAGCTCTGGCAGTCACCAGAGGATGGGGTGGGGCTGGTGGGCTGTTTTGATACCTCCTGAGGAGCTTGAGAAGACTAGAAAGTACAACAGAGAGGGAGACACTGAGCCTGCAGGCCTCCCATGTACATTCAATCACTGCCTGAAGCAGGCAGAATGGGGTGGGAAGCACCTGGTCCCACCACCTCACCAACCTCCTACACTATCCTCCCTCACCAAGCCCACGCACGCTGGCTGGCTTCTCACTGGGAGGGTTCTGTCTCATCCTGTGAGGTCCAAGCCAGGAGAGAAGTAACTCTGAGAAGCCAGGTCATCTATCCCCCAGGGCCTGACTGCAGCGCTGAGTTCCCAGGGACACTGTCCTTATTCCAGCGTCTGGGCTGCAGTCCCAGCTGATCCCAGAGATGGCTGTTGGTGACATCTTCCATGACTGTTCCCGGGCCCCTGGCCACAGTGATCAGCTCAGGTTGGGACTGCCAGGAAAGAGCACTATGGACCCCATGGAGCATGCGCACTGAGCCATGCAGGAAAGTTGGCGCAGAGGCCCAACCCCAGCACAGGCCCAAGCCTGACAGCCTTTTCAGAATGACGGGTCCCCCTGCAGGTGCTCTTCCTCAGGCTACCCGTCCACTGCACTCCCGGGGCTCTGGAGGTTCTGAGGCTCACTGGCCCATGTGCCTCTCTGCTTTGGACATTCCAGACTGGGCTCTCCTCAGTGGTCTGCTGCAGCTTCCAATGAGGCTGCCAGTGCTTAGAGGACAAAGATAAGGGCACAGACCTAGAACTGGATGCAAGGAGGGGGTCTTCGCCTGTGGACTCTCTCTACTTTGGGCTACCTCCCCACAGGGGCTAACCTGAATTAGGGGAGGCCCCTGGAGGGCTAGAGGCCCTGCCCCAGTGCAGGAGCCTGTGAATCTGCTTTCCCATTGCACAGATGGCCAATGGTGAGAGAAATGAACCCTGGGGGTTTGGGGAATCTACAGGGGGATGGACATAGGGCTGGCAGAAGGGGGGCACCAGGAACACAGGTCTGCAAGGAAGCCCTGAACTTCAGAGTTTCAGCCCTCCACTGCTAATATAGCAAGTGGGTAAGTTCCTACCCTGACTCCTCCCCTCCTCACAAGGAGAAGGTCTCCTCAGGGAGGCACTGGCATCTTAGCTCCTTTAGGCATAGTGTGGGTGATGCCCGACACTGCCCTTTGCCCCTTGCTCTCCAGACAATATTCTGCCTGTGGGCATCTGACTTCTGGGCGAGCTTGCCACCATGGGCAATGGCCTGTGCAGGAAGCTTGTCCTCTGGCCCAGGGGTCAGATGGCCCAGAGCCAGTGCCCTCTCTGGTTCTCCCCTCAGCTCCTGCCCTGAGTGCCCACCGACAATGCTGCTCTTGGGTGGACACTTGTTACTAGCTCCCTGGAATCCACTTATACTTCTGTCAGCAGCAGTTTCCCATTTTCATGTGGGGGCACATTTCTCTCCACTCTTGGCCCCACACTTTGTGAGTTCTATTGAAACCTGGGGTGATGACCCCAGGCTAATTAATTAGAATTTCCACTCACAGCCTCAGGGAACTTGGGGTAGTGTGTCACCCAGTGGCCACCAGGACGTGCAGTGGTGACTCTACAGGAAACATGAGGATGAGCCCAGGAGGATGCAGGGGCTTCTGCCATCCTGGTATCACCCAGTCTGGGGATGGCACTGCTGGCAGGAAACCCTGTTCAGTGGGCAGAGGCCAGCTTTGATGACAGGTGGGTATTGCATGGCCTTCTCAACTTCATGGGCCAGTAGGCTCTCTCTGCCAGCTCCAGTCTGGGCTGGGACTTCTGCTCTTGCATCCTCCTGTCACCTCTGATCCCACCATCCACCACGCCACACTTCCCCTTTTGTGTGTCCCCTTTATGGGATCTCTCCATGTTAAATCCATCAGACTCTACTCTTTCAATATGTACAGAGAATTGTATGTCCATGGTACCACAGTAGAGCAGTTTTTTAATAAAAACATTAAAAAGGAGAAAAAGGTAAGTATGCTAGTTCCTATCCACAGACTACTTCTCTGCCCTGGCTGGTGTTCTGAGATGGATTTGGGGCCACTAAATACTTTTTCATGACAAACTGCTAGAATCTGGGGGAAGGACCTAGTCCAGACGATAGTGTCCTGATGCAGAGCTGTACTAGGTGTTTCTGAGTCTCCCCATGGCTTGTGTCCCCCTAGCTCCTCCCTCTCCCTCATTAGTGAGTTCTGCATGCAGTTCTGTTTAATTATCTATAAAAGAGCCTGAGAAACCTGCTCCCAGTCTCTTTGGATGTTTCTCAGTCACTTGCTGAGGGTTCTGTTCCGTGAGGCATTGCTTTTGGGGGGAGGGAGCTATCTTTTAGTTATTTCTGAACTCTGGGCCCTTTGAAGTTCCATCCCTGTCAGCAGAGAATCCCTTTTCCTCGCCCCTCCCTGGCCCCAGAACAGTGCTGATGTTGATGCTCTGTCTATGCAGAACAAGCCCGCGGTACTCCAACCCCACCACTGCAGTCGGGGGTGAGCCATGCTCTCTCTCCTGGTTTTGTTGAAGATGCTGTCTGTGGACTTCTGCTTTTACTCTTAAAGTTGCTCTGTGTGGTTTTATGAGGAAATTTGGTAAGGTTTTAAAAATTACCCAGGCACCACCACCTGTCCCAGTTGAAGGTCACTTCAGTCAGGCTTTTCTTCCTGTCCTCCCCCTGAACAACTCCTATCAAGGCCACCAGGCCCTCTCTTTGCCATCTCCGGGGTCAATTCTTAGGTCTCCTTATCTTTGCCCTTCAACATCATATGTCCAAATCGGAATCTTCCAAACCTGCGCTTCCAGCATCTCCCCCTGCCATTTAATGCGGCTCTGTTCCTGAAGCTGCCCTGGAAAAAGCCACGTCAGCTTTGGCCCCTTTCTGTCTCTTATTCCCCACATCTGACCATCTGTTCTCAGAACTGCCTTCAACATGTATCCTGTTAGACATTAACTCCAAACAATCACAAAGGAAATTAAGAAAATAATTTCATTTACAGTAGCACCAAAAAGAATAAAATACTTAGGAATAAATTTAACCCTGGAGGTGAAGGGCATACATTGAAAAGTAAAAAACAGTGCTGAAAGAAATGAAAGAAGGTACAAAGAAATGGAAAGACATACGGTGTTCATAGACTGGGAAACCTTAAGATTCTTAAGACATCAGTATCACCAAAGTGATCTACAGATTTAATGCAATCCTTATAAAAAACCAAATGACTTTTTTGCAGAAATAGAAAGATATTTTCTAAAATTCATATAGAAACTCAAGGAATCCCAAATAGTCAAAAACATCTCGGAAAAAGAATAAAGTTGGAGACCTCAGATTTCCTGATTTAAAAATTTACTGTAAAGCTACAGCAGTTAAAACAGTATGGCACTGACATAGAGTAAGACAAATAGATCAATAGGATAGAATTGAGAGCTCAGAAATGAACTATCACATTTATGGTCAAATGATTTCAACAAGGGTGCCAAGAACATTCAACGTGGATGAATAGTTTTTACAACAAATGGTGCTGAAAAACCTGGATATCAGACACAAAATGATGAGGTTGGAGCCTTACCTCACATTATACACAAAGGTTAACTCAAAATGAAGCAAACACCTAAATGCAAGAGCTTAAATTATAAAACTTTTAAAATAGAACAGAGTAAAAGCTTCATGACATTGAAATGACAATTATTTCTTTTTTTTAAAATATATTTTATTGATTTTTAACAGAGAGGAAGGGAGAGGGATAGAAAGTTAGAAACATCGATGACAGAGACATCGATCAGCCGCCTCCGGGACACCCCCTACTGGGGATGTGCCCCCAACCAATGTACATGCCCTTGACCGGAATCGAACCTGGGACCTTTCAGTCTGCAGGCCAACGCTCTATCCACTGAGCCAAACCGGTTTCGGCGACAATTATTTCTTGTAGGTGACATCAAAAGCACAATAAGAGAAAAATAGGTAAATTGAACAATGTAAAAATTAAAAACTTATCTGCATCAAAGGACATAATCATCAGAATGAGAAGGCAACCCATAGAATGGGAGATCATATTTGAAAATCACATATTGATAAGAGGCTGATATCTGCAATATATAAAGTTCTAACCCTTAACAACAAAATCAAACAACCTAATTAAAAAAAATACCCAGTGCTGGCATGGCTCAGTGGTTGAGCGGCGACCTATGAACCTAGCAGTCATGGTTCGATTCCTGGTCAGGGCACATGCCTGGGTTGCAGACTCGATCCCCAGTAGGGGGCATGCAAGAGACAGTCAATCAATGATTCTCTCATCACTGATGTTTCTCTCTCTCTCTCTCTCTCTCTCTCTCTCTTTCTCTCTCTCTCTTCCTCTCTGAAATCAATAAAAATATTTTTTAAAAAATAGGCAAAGGACTTGTGTAAGGAGTTAAACCTCGGATTGACCTATGGTAGAGCCACAAACAAGTCCCAGCTTGGAGGGCAGAGCCCTCTTGGCATTATTAAGCTTGACCTTAGGACACTCCCTAGATCCTTTCTGGGTAGCTAATGGGCTGGGGGAGGTGCAGCAAGTGCTGCCAAAACAAGTGAACTTAGAAGAACATTGTAACTATGTTGACTACTACCTTGTTTGTCTCTGACTATAAAATAAAGTCTCAGCTTTCAGGCGGGGGTCTTTCTGTGTCCTCATCCAGCATGGGAGATCCTCGGAGCCCCAGCTGTATTCTCTTTGTCTTTTCTAAATCCTTTACCACCCTCCCTAGGTTTACCCTTGGCCATGCTGGTGTGGCACAGACCTGAAGAGACATTTTTCTAAAGAGAATATACAAATGGCCAATAAGACATAAAAAGATGCTCAACACCACTAATCATTGGGAAATGTAAATCAAAACCAATGAGATATCAGACCACACCCATTAGAATGGTTATTGTAAAAAAAACAAAAACAAAAAACAAAAAACACCCAGAAAATAACAAGCGTTGGCATGGATCTGGAGAAACGGGACCCTTTACACTACTGGTAGGAATGTACATCGGTGCAACTAATGTGGAAGACCATATGATAATGCCTCAAAATAGCAAACACTGAATTACTATTTGACCCAGCAATTCTACTTCTGGGAAATTCTCCAAAATAACTACATGTAGGGTCTTGAAGAGTAAGGAGTAGAAATTTTCACATCCATGTTCACAACAGCCAAAAGGTAAAGCAACTCAAGTGTCCATCAAAAGATGAATGGGCCAAAACCAGTTTGGCTCAGTGGATAGAGCGTCGGCCTGCGGACTGAAGGGTCCCGGGTTCGAATCCGGTCAGGGGCATGTACCCTGGTGGCGGGCACATCCCTGGTGGGGGGTGTGCAGGAGGTGGCTGATCGATGTCTCTCTCTCATCGATGTTTCTGGCTCTCTATCCATCTCCTTTCCTCTCTGTAAAAATAATCAATAAAATATATTTAAAAAAAAAGATGAATGGATACATCTTTTAAAAAAAATTAAATTTACTCCCTGGCTGGTGTGGCTCAGTGGTTGAATGTCAACCTATGAACCAGGAGGTCAGTTTGATTCTGGTCAGGTCAGATGCTTGGGCTGTGGGTTCAGTCCTCAGTAGGAGTCTGCAGGAGGCAGCTGATCAATGAGTCTCTCATCATTGATGTTTTTATCTCTCTCTCCCTCTACGTTCCTCTCTTAAATCAATAAAAAAGATATATTGAAGCAACCACATCAAAATTACAACTAAAGCCCTAACTGGTTTGGCTCAGTGTCAGAGCGTCAGCCTGCAGACTCAAGGGTGCAGGATTGATTCCGGTCAAGGCCATGTACCTTGGTTGGGGACACATACCCAGTACAGGAGGCAGCTGATTGATGTTTCTAACTCTCTATCCCTCTCCCTTCCTTTCTGTAAAAAAATCAATAAAATATATTTTAAAAAGTTACAACTAAAATACAGGACAACCATCATTCACAACCGCCTGAAAGCTGGCTGCATGGAAGTCCAACAACTAGAGAAACAAAGAAAGCATATTGAGACTGGTAGGATGAGCAGAGGCAAAGAACGGCTTGGTATGACACCCACATATGCCGTTTTTTAAATCAGATTGTCGTTGCGGAAGCTGCCCGTGAAGAGCAATGGGACCCAGCCCTACACCAGCCCCCAGCTCAGGGTTCCAGAGCTGGGAAGAGAAGTTCCCACAATTCTGGGCTGTAAAAACCAGTGGGGACTATGGCTAAGTAACTTGGAGGCTGCTGGAGACCCAGGTGTTCCTTTTAAAGGGCCAGCGCCTGCACTTACTCAGACTCCCAGCACCAGCTGGCTTTAGGGGAACCCAGACACATAAAGGGAGGCACTAGATTGTCTGGCATTGGGGCAGGAACTCGGGATGGCTTTCTCCCAGACAGAAGTCCTCACAGGGGTCATTGTTCCAATGCTGGAATGTCCCCTGCCACAGGGCTGACTGGCAGCTATATCTGAGCCTCCATCAGCCTGGAGCATACTGTTTGCTCTGCCCTGGTGATTTCCTGAAACCGTGCCCCATTCAATTTGCAGCCCCAACCAAGGTGTTGGTAGCAGCTTTTCTATATGAATAGCCAGTCCTGGCTCAGGCTTCAGACTTTGCTAAAATCTCTCAAATAAGTTGCAGCTGGTGATAGCGTGCCTGAAATCTATCAATAAAATGCTCAAGATCCACACTAGTACAAGCCTGCCTTGCTTCACAGCTGGGCCTCACCTGGGCACCTCCAAACCCAATACAAATAGCAAATGGCAGCCATCTACAGATCACTCTGTAGTTCCTAAAGGATGGCCCCAAGCAGTGGTTGATTTTGCACCTCCCTGGAGGCCCAAGAGTCAGTCCACATGAAGGGTAGTTTCAGACCATAGCAGATTACAACTCTACACATGCACAAGTGACACACTCAAGAGGCAGACGCAATGAGTACCAAAGCCTCACTGAAACAAGTCCTGCTCCATAGGGATGTCTCCTGCACAGAAGGTCTACCACTGCAGTTACAGCTGGTCCTCACAGCCAATTGAACTGGAGGTCAACTCCTCCCAGAGATGCCAACAGTAATAAAAGGCTCAACTACAGGACGGTGCACACGTCTCACACAAGGGTGCAGCTAGAGTGCTCAGCTCAGGTGACTAGGGAGGCTAAGCCACTGGATACATACTACATAAGGCTACTTTACCAATTGCAGGAGACACAGCAGCTCTACCCAATACATAGAAACAAACATAGGGAATCAGCCAAAATGTGGAGACAAAGAAATATGTCACAAATGAAAGAAATGTAAGCAAGCAAACTACTACATACAGGTTATTCAAGGGATTCAATGGGACTTTAAAGCAGTGGTTCTCAACCTTCCTAACGCCACGACCCTTTAATACAGTTCCTCATGTTGTGGTGACCCCAACTATAAAATTATTTTCATTGCTACTTCATAACTGTAATTTTGCTAGTTTTTTTTTATAATTTTTAATTTAATTTTTTAAAAATTTAATAAACCTTTATTGTTCAGATTATTACAATTGTCCCTCTTTTATCCCCCCATAGCTCCACTCCACCTGGTTCTCATCCCACCCTCTGCCCTTACCTCCCTACCACTGTCCTCATCCATAGGTGTACGATTTTTGTCCAGTCTCTTCCCAAACCTCCCTCACCCCTTTCCCCCTGAGAATTGGCAGTCCACTCCCTTTCTACGCCCCTGATTCTATTATATTCACCAGTTTATTCTGTTCATCAGGTTTTTTTTTATTATTTTTTCTCTTTATTTTATTTTATTTTATTTTATTAATTTTTGTTAATTTTTTATACATATCTCCCCATTGCCCCCCTCCCTCCCAGGCGTACCCCAACCCCCCAGTGTCTGTGATCATTGGTTATGTTTATAAGCATGCATACAAGTCCTTTGATTGATCACTTATTTACCTCACCTAACTTTAATCTTTCTGCTATAATTTCACAGTCTGTTTGATGCTTTATGATTTTTGTCCTCCTGAGAATATTCAGTCTACTCCCTTTCTGTGCTCCTGATTCTATTATATTCACCAGTTTATTCTGTTGATCAGATTTTTAATTCACTTAATTTTTAGATTCACTTGTTGACAGATGTGTATTTGTTGTTCATAATTTTTTGTCTTTTACCTTTTTCTTCTTCCTCTTCTAAAAGGGTACCTTTCAGCATTTCATATAATACTGGTTTGGAGTTGATGAACTCCTTTAGCTTTTTCTTCTCTGTGAAGCTCTTTATCTGCCCTTCAATTCTGAATGATAGCTTTGCTGGATAGATTATTCTTGGTTGTAGGTTCTTGTTGTTCATCACGTTGAATATTTCTTGCCACTCCCGTCTGGCCTGCATCGTTTCTGTTTAGAAATCAGCTGACAGTCGTATGGGTGCTCCCTTGTAGGTAATAAACTGTTTTTCTCTTGCTGCTTTTAATATTCTCTCTTTCTCTTTTGCTCTTGGCATTTTAATTATGATGTGTCTTGGTGTAGTCCTCTTTGGGTTCCTTTTCTTTGGGGTTCTGTGTGCTTCCTCGACTTGTAAGTCTATTTCTTTTACCAGATGTGGGAAGTTTTCAGTCATTATTTCTTTAAACAGGTTTTCAGTATCTTGCTCTCTCTCTTCTTCTGGCACCCCCACAATTCTGATGTTGGTACGCTTGAAGCTGTCCCAGAGGCTCCTTACATTATCTTCACATTTTTGGATTCTTTTCTCTTCTTGCTTTTTCAGTTGAATGTTTTCTGCTTCTTTATATTTCAAATTTTTGACTTAATCCTTGCCTTTCTCTAGTCTGCTGTTAGTACTCTGCATAATAGTTTTTATTTCAGTCAGTGTATTTATCATCTCCTCTTGGGTCTCACTAAATTTATCCATCTTTTCTAGCATATTCTTGTAAAACCTTATAAGCGTGGTTTTGAACTCTATATCCAGTCGTTTTTTTCCCTCCATTTCTTTTGCTTGTAATCCCTTCCCTTGTCTCGGCATTTTCACTGTGCTGGGGAAACTTCTGTGCTGGAATCAGCCGCAGAAGCCTCAGTTGAGCTTGGGAGGGGTGGAGTCTCAGGGCTTAAGGGACCGCCTTGCCTTCCAGTCGGCCCCGCCCTCCACGGCCCCTGAGTCTCACGTGACTGGGTAATCGCTGGAGCGGTCCTTGTGCGCGCGCACACCTGCGGCGCCTCTAACCGCTGCCTTTCCGGCTCCCCTGCGAACCAGGACCACACGAGTCTAGGTCCCCAGGGTTTCGCCCAAAACAGGGGCTCAGTGGACTCAGAAGTGGCACAGTTCGGAGGGTCTGTCTCCCACCCACTCGCGAAAGCCAGCGGCACAATCAGCAATCTGTCCTCCGTGTGGTGCCGTGCGCGACCAGACCTCCGATCCTTTGCAACTCCCCTAAATTTCCGTGCACTTCTCCCTTTTCACAGTCCAAACTCCCCCCGTATGAGTTTCGGCTGGATCTGGGGTTTAGTGTCGTAAGATAAGGGGTTCAATGCCGTTGGGAGTCTCCGTTTCCCTCCCGCCAGAGAAAGCCAGCCAGGTACTCCGGCACCCGCTCTCTCAGCGCGCGTCTCCATACCTCAGCTTTTTGCAGCTCCTCTGGGTCTCCGTGAGCCCCTCTCTTTCCCTCTAGTTGTAGAACTTCCACTCAGCCAGCTTCCCTGTGGTTCTGGATGATGTCTGTTCTGTCTTTTAGTTGTAGTTTTGAAATTGTTGTGCGAGGCAGCAGTATAGGTGTTTACTTATGCCACCATCTTGGATTTCTCTCTGTTCATCAGGTTTTTAATTCACTTGATTTTTAGATTCACTTGTTGATAGATATGTATTTGTTGCTCATAATTTTTACTTAACTTTTTTCTTCTTCTTCCTCTTCTTAAAGAGTACATTTCAGCATTTCAAATAATACTGGTTTGGTGGTGATGAACTTCTTTGGCTTTTTCTTATCTATGAAGCTATTTATCTGCTCTTCAATTCTGAATGATAGCTTTGCTGGGTAATCTTGGTTGTAGGTTCCTGCTATTCATCATGTTGAACATTTCTTGCCACTCCCGTCTGGCCTGCATTGTTTCTGTTGAGAAATCAGCTGACAGTCGTATGAATGTTCCCTTGTAGGTAATTAACTGTTTTTCTCTTGCTGCTTTTATATTTAATTGATTTTTTACAGAGAGGAAGGAAGAGGGATAGAGAGTTAGAAACATTGATGAGAGAAAGACACCTACTGGGGATGTGCACGCAACCAAAGTACATGCCCTTGACTGGAATCGAACCTGGGACCTTTCAGTCCGCAAGACCGATGCTCTATCCAAACCGGTTTCAGCTATCTTGCTGCTTTTAATATTCTCTCTTTGTCTTTTGCTCTTGGTATTTTAATTATGATGTGTTTTGGTGTGGTCCTCTTTGGATTCCTTTTGTTTGGGGTTCTGTATGCTTCCTGGATTTGTAAGTCTATTTCTTTCACCAGGTGGAAAAATTTTTCAGTCATTATTTCTTCAAATAGGTTTTCACTATCTTGCTCTCTCTCTTCTTCTGGCACACCCATAATTCTGATGTTGGTACTCTTGAAGTTGTCCCAGAGGCTCCTTACACTATCTTCACATTTTTGGATTCTTTTTTTTTTTTTTTTGCTTTTCCAGTTGAGTGTTTTCTGCTTCTTTGTATTTCAAATCTTTGACTTGATTCTTGCATTCTTCTAGTCTGCTGTTAGATCTGTATAATATTTTTTATTTTAGTCAGTGTATGTTTAATTTCTAATTGGTCCTTTTTCATATCCTCGAGGTTCTCATTAAATTTATTGACCTTTTCTAGGAAATTCTTTAAAAACCTTATAACTGTGGTTTTGAACTCTATATTCAGTAGTTTGTTTTCCTCCATGTCTTTTGTTTGTGATCTGTTTCTTTGTCTCTGCATTTTCGCTGCTTCCCTCAATTGGTAGAGTAGCTCTGTGTGCTAGGTGTCCTATATGTCCCAGTAGCTCTGCCTCCTCAGTTATCTGAGATGAACTCTCTTGGTGCACCCCTTTGTGGACTGTGTGTACAGCCTTGATGTAGTTATGTTTTGATTGTTGTTGGTATCACTGGAGGGACTTGACTTCCAAGCCAATTGGTTGTGAGGATCAGCTGTTTCTATGCCAGGAGAAATTCTGTGCTGGAGACTGCTTTATGAAACAAGACTTGCAAAAGTCTCTGTACTCAGCTTGGGTGGGGCGGAGTCTTAGGGCTGAGCAGACAGCCTTGGCTTCCCATCAGCCCTGGCCTATGCGGCCCCTGGGACTCAGTGTCCCTTGGTAATCACTGCAGCCCTCTCTATGTGTGCTCATGCCCTTCAGACCTCTGCCTTTTGTGGCTCCCCTGAGTTTCCGTGCACTCCAGGGACCCATATGAGTCTGGATCCCCAGCATCTCACCCAAAACTGGGGTTCAGTACAGTCAGAACTGGAGTTCAGCACAGTCGGGAGGTACTGTCTTCTTCCCATTAGAGAAAGCCAGCAGCACAATCAGCAGTCAGTCCTCTCTGTGCTCACTGGTGCTCTCTCCAGACCTCTACCTTTCGCGGTTCCCCTGAGTTTCCGTGCACTCCTTGCTTTTTCTGACAGTCCAGACTGCCCCCCCACCCCGGCCCTGTATGAGTCTTACCCGGAACTGGGGTTCAGTGCATTTGGGAGTTTCCATCTCCCTCTCACAAGAGGAAGCCAGCCAGGTGCTCTGCCTCCCATCCTCTCCACATGCATTTCTCCGTACCTCAGCTTTTTGCAGCATCTCTGAGTCTCCGTGAGCCCCTCTTTTTCCTTCTAGCTGTAGAATTTCCACTCAGCCAGCTTTCCTGTAGTTCTAGATGATGTCCGTTCTGTCTTTTTGCTGTAGTTTTGAAACTGTTGTGCAAGGCAGCAGTTTAGGTATTCACCTATGCCGCCATCTTGGTTTCTCCTTGCTATTGTTAATGAATCGTAGTGTAAGTATCTATGTTTTCTGATGGTCTTAGGCTCTATAGCAGTGGTTCTCAACCTGTGGGTCACGATGCACAGGTTGAGAATCGAAAGCAGGGTTGTCTAAGACCAGATATTTACATTACAATTCATAATGTACTAAAGGGTTGTGGCATTAGGGAGATTAAGAACCAGATATTTACATTACAATGTAAGTGAAAACACAGATATTTAAATTACAATTCATAATGTATTAAAGGGTTGCGGCATTAGGAAGTTTGAGTACCTCCCTTGTAGGTAACTAACTGCTTTAAAGGATCTTAATGAGAATGTCAAAGACATGAAAAAGGACTAGTCAGAAATTAAGCATATACTAACTGAAATAAAGTATAACTTATAAGGGTTCAATAGTAGAGTAGCAGATTCTGAGAATCAAATCAACAATATGGAATATGAAGAAGTAAAAAACTATCTTATCAGAAGAGCAAAAAGAAAAAAGAATCCAAAAAATGAAGACAGTGTAAGGAACCTCTGCGATAACTTCAAGTGTACCAACATTCGCATTATGGAGGTGCCAGAAGGAGAAGAGAGAGAACAAGATACTGAAAACTTATTTGAAAAAATAATAATAGAAAACTTCCCCTACCTGGTAAAAGAAATACACTTACAAGTTCAGGAAGCACAGAGAGTCTCAAACAAGAGGAACCCAAAGAGGCCCAGAACAAGACAAATCATAATTAAAATTCCAAGGGTTAAAGAGAGAATCTTAAAAGCAACAAGAGAAAAGCAGTTAGTTATCTACAAGGGAGCATCCTTATGACTGTCAGCTGATTTCTCAACAGAAACTTTGCAGGCCAGAAGGGCATGACAAAAAATATTCAAAGTGATGAATAGTAAGGACTCACAACCAAGGTTACTTTACCCAGCAAAGCTCTCATTTAGAATTGAGGGTTAGATAAAGAGCTTCACAAACAAGAAAAAGCTAAAGGCGTTCACCACCACCAACTTAGTACTACATAAAATGTTGAATGGTATTAGTATTCTTTAAGAAAAAGAAAAAAAAATGATAAAAATGAAGAGATTAAAAATATGAATAATAATAGCCGAGACCGGTTTGGCCAGTGGATAGAGCCTCGCTTGTGGACTGAAAGGTCCCAGGTTCGATTCTGGTTGGGGGCATGTACCTTGCTTGCGGGCACATCTCCAGACCTCTGTGCAGGAGGCGGCTGATCGATGTCTCTCTCTCATCGATGTTTCTGACTTTCTATCCCTCTCCCTTCCTCTCTGTAAATTATCAATAAAATATATAAAAAATATGAATAATAAAATGGCACTAACTACATATCTATCAAAATTGACAAACAAGAAATCTAATGAACAAAATAAACATACAAGAGATATAATGACCAAAATAAACTGGTGAATAAAATAGAATCAGAGGCATGGGAGCATGGAACAGACACATGAATCTCAAAGGAAAGGGTGGTGGAGGCAGAGCGTGGGAAGAGATTACCTAGGATCTTACCTATGGAGACAGACAGTAGGGTGGTGAAGGCCAGGAGTGGGGTGGGAACTGGATTGAGGAGATTGTGGGGGGAAAAAAGAAAAAAGTAGGACATTTGTAATAATCTCAACAATAAAGGTTTAATTAAAAAGGAAAGTGTAAATGGTCTGCACTTCTCCTCCCCAACCAGAGGGTAAATAGTTTAAATCACCCTACTCAGGGAGACAGATAACAAAAACCCCACTAGTGCCATGACTGGGATGACACTGGTTACATAGGTTTTAGGTACACAACTCTACAATACATCATCTGTATACTGGATTGTGTTTACCACTCCTTCCATCTCCATTTATCTTCCCTTTATCCTCTTCTATTTTCCCCCACCCCCTTCTCTCTGGCAATCACCATACTGTTGTGTTAATGAGTCCTTTGTTTTCTTTGCTCAATCCCTTCACCTTTTCATCCAGCCTCCAACCCCCACCCCTCTGACAGATCTGTATCCATGAGTCCATTTCCACTTTGTTTATTTTGTTCATTAGATTCCACATATAAATGAAATCATATGGTACTTGGCTTATTTCATTTAGCATAATACTCTCCAGGTCCATCCATGCTGTTGCAAAAGGTAAGATTTCCTTCTTTTTTTATGGCCACTCATCTACTGATGGGCACTGGGCTGCTCCCAAATCTTGGTTATTGTAAATAATACTGCAATGAACATAGGTATGTATATATTCTTTTAACTTAATGTTTTAGGTTTCTTTGGATAAATATCTAGAAGTAGAATCGCTGGATCATATGGTAGTTCTATTTTTATTTTTTTTGAAGAACCTCAATCTACATTCCTACCAACAGTGCACAAGGGTTCCCTTTTTTCTTAAAAAAAATGTTTTTATTGATTTTAGAGAGAGAAGAAGGGAGAAGAGAGAGATAGAAACATCTATGAGAGAGAAACATCAACATCCATTGGCTGCTTCCTGCACACCACCCACTGGGGACTGAGCCCACAATCAAACTGGTGACATTCAACCACTGGGTCACAGTGGTTGGGCCCCCTTTTTCCATATCCTCACCCACTATTGTTGTTTGCTGGCTTATTGATGACAGCCATTCTGACAGGTGTGAGATGATATCTCATTGTGGTTTTAATTTGTATTTCTCTGATGACTAGTGATGCCATAAGATTTCACTTATATGTGGAATCTAAAAAACAAAATAAATGAACAACCAAAGCAGAAACAAACTCATAAATAGAGAGAGCAAACTGATGGGTTGCCAGGTGGAAGAGGAATTGGGGAACTGGTTCAAAATAGTGACACGACAAGGTGAGAGGTGAAAATGTGGCTCTGGGCCTGAGTGTAGGCAGTAAGGCGGCTCTGGCAGGAGCAAAGGCTGTGCCTGGAGCCAGGAGAAGGAAGGCCTATTCTTGCACAAATCTTTGTGCATTGGGCCTCTAGTATAAAATAATACTGAATGTCAACTATAATTGAAAATAAAAATTAATTTTAAAAAGTGAATGGATAAAAAATGAAATGGACTCCTCCTTTCCTATCTGTAAAAAATCAATAAAAAATGAAATGGATAAACAAAATGACATATATGTACATATATATACATACATACATACATACATATATATGTGTATATATATAAAATGGGGTGTTATGCTAGGTGAAATAAACCAATCACAAAAGAATAAATACCACATGATTCCTCTTATATGAGGTACATAGAATAATCAAGTTCACAGAGAGAGAAAGAATGTTACCAGGGGCTTGGGTTAATGGGGAGTCAGTGTTAAATGATGAGGGGAAGTTTACTTTACAGTATTCCAACTGACAAACAGAAGGAATGACAGAACTGGAGTGCTGCCATCCTGCAATCCCTAATGAATGAGTGGATCTAGGCAACCCTAACAGCACGCAACAAGAAGAGCAGGTGTCGTGTATCTCTTGGTGGAAGTACCCATCACCTCAATCCTATGAGTAGACTTGTCCCCCAAACACAAACAATTGAATCTGAATTTGATCTCAATTTTACTACTCAACCAGCAACTTACAGGAAACAGGAGAATGCAGTCAATGAAAACCACTTGGAGAAACTACAGCATAAATGACCCAAATTCCATTAAAAAAATAATTATATATATATATATATAAAAGGAGTTTAAAAGACCTATTAACTAAGCGTAATATATGACCTACGTGTACTTGAGTTCCAATGATTAAACTGTAAAAAGTATATCTGCATTTGAGGAATTGTGAATGCAAGTATTTAATATTCAAGAATACTTGTGAATTATGCTGGTATAATAATGAGATTGCAGTTAAGTTTTTAAAAGGGGTCGGGGATCGAACCTGTGACCCTTTGTCCAACAACTGACACTCTAACCACTTAGCAAATCAGCCAGGGCAAAGGGGGTCTTATATGGTAAGAATCTCAGACTGAAAAACTGATGGGAGAAGCACCAGATAAATGAACCTAAGCTTCCAAGCTGAATAGAGCTACAGTGTGACCCTCAGAGCAGCACAGGCTCACATGGGAGGCAGGCCGGGCCAGCAGGCTTCTCCTATGCAGTGGGACTTGAGGTGGGTGGGGTGGGAATGCTCAGGACTGGGGTGTGTGCAACGTGGTGCATAGTCGGGTAGCGCATGGGTGGCTGGACACCTGAAACCAAGGCTGGGTCATGCTCTCCATCTCACACCAAGCAGGGATCCTCCCTTCCCAGGTCCATGGCAGGCACTACAGTACTGCTTGGGCTCTTCTTCTGGCCTGACCACCTGCCCGCCCCCCATTCCCCACCCTCACCCCTGCTCCCACAGCACCTTCTCACCTCTGGGGCTGGATCCATGACACTGGCTTTCCTTCCTGTGCTGTTGTCACCTGGCTGCTTAGATGATGTTTTCAGGAGGAAGTCAGCAATCCTCTCAACCAAGAAATCACGGTCTTTAAGGTTGGCAAACAGGAAGGTCATTTTGTTCTTGGTGCTAATAGACAAAGGGCTGGGCAGGACACTGGAACTGTCAGCTTTTTCGACAATGGTCACCTGGGAAGGCAAAAACACTGGGTGTCTGTATCTTGCGATATAAATACAGAAAGGCTCTGTGACCGGGAGAGCAAAGTGGCTTCAGGTGGCTCTCTCCGGGGAGGGTGCGGTGCATGGATGGGGGCACTTGGGCCCACAATGTTTCGTTCAGACTCTGTGGCTTGCTGCTATAAGTTACACGCATGTCTAAAACTCGTTTTTCACCTATCAATCATACAGTCCTGTTGGTCTGTCATGAGGAGGGTGGGCTTAGCCATTGGCCCTTCTTAGTTTCCCAGGGGCCAGTTCTTCCCCTGCTCTGAAGCCTGGGGAGTAGCCTGCCTGCATGGCCATCCTAAGCATTGATTCCCAAAATATCTGCTGACAGTTGTGTCTGGGGCCCGGGTGAGGAAGTGTGGACAGAGTAGCACAGGCATGGAGAAACAGCAAAGGCTTTCAGGGGTGCCTCTGTAGAGCCCACAGCCTGGGGTAGGGACAAACAATGGCCATGCAGGCTAAACACCTCAGGGGTGGGGGTGGGGGGCAGTGAGAGCCAGCTGGAAGGCCACTTGGGCTGCTGTGCACTGAAGGCCCTTCTGGGAGATAACAGCTGAGCTGAGACCTGCTGTAACAAGGTGCGGAGCTGGGGCAGAGACCCAGTAACCACACTGAGGAGGTGCTAGATTGGATTGATGGATAAGAAAAAGCTGGAGAGGCTGGGGCTGAGTAAGTAGGCGTGGGCAGGACTGGTATGTGTATGCATACATGTGAATGCATGTATAAGAGTGTCTACACATATGTATGTTATGTGAGTATGAGTGCATTTGTATGCATATATATATAAACATGTGTGCATGTTTGTGAGGTGTGTATGTGTGTATCATATATATGGATGTGGGTTGCTGTGTGTACATGTACCAGTATATGTGCATACGCATGCATGTGAATGCTCATGTGCATGGTATACACAAGTATGCATATGCATGTGAGAAATGTTTATATGTGTGTGCATGTGTGTGTATGCGTGCCTGCATGCACATGAACTGATATCTGAGGAGTAGACAGCTCACAGGTCCAACAGAAGATGTGGGAGGATTCACAGGGTGCCCACATGCTCTGACAGACATGCATTGGCAGCTGTGCGAGTATGGGTCCTAAAGGTGTTAGGCATGTGTAGGACAGTCCCGAGGTGGTCCAAGCAGATACTGCTGTACTAGGCAGTGGCCATGGAGAGGAAGGAACGTGCTACGGTCAAGATGAAGGATGAGGCCAGGTCAGAAACAAGGATGGCTCCTGCTTTTCACCTGAGCAGACAGAAGAAAGGGATGCCACTGCCAGGTTGGGCTGAGAAGAGCAAATTCAAGAGCGCAGCTGGCACTCAGTGAGGAGCCCTGAGAAGCCACCCTGGCTGGGATGCTGAGGATTGGTGAGTGCTAGGCCAGAGCCTCCACCGGTTCAGCTGCAGAGCCCACCCTAAGAGCACAATAAGATGGCCCTGCTAGCCATGGCTGCTGAGCTCAGTGGTTAGAGCGTTGTCCTGTGGACTGACGAGTCCAGGGTTCGGTTTTGGTCAAGGGCACATACCTCAGTTGCAGGTTCAGTCCCTGGCCAGGTGCATGTGCATGTGTGGGAGGCAAGCGATTGAAATGTCTAACATTGATGTTTCTCTCTGTCTCTCCCCCTCCCTTCCATTCTCTCTCTCTAAAAAAAAAAAAAAAAAAATCAGGAGAATCCAAGATGGCAGCATAGGTAAACACCTACACTGCTGCCTCGTACAACAATTTCAAAACTACAACTAAAAGATAGAACGGACATCATCCAGAACCACAGGAAAGCTGGCGGAATGGAAATTCTACAACTAGAAGGAAAGAGAGGGGCTCACAGAGACCCAGAGGAGCTGGAAAAAGCTGAAGTACGGAGACGCGCGTGTGGAGAGAGCGGGTGCCAGAGAACCTGGCTGGCTTTCTCTGGCGGGAGGGAGACAGAGACTCTCAAAGGCATTGAACTCCTTATCCTATGACACTAAACCCCAGATCCAGCCGAAACTCATACGGGGGGAGTTTGGACTGTGAAAAGGGAAAAGTGCACGGAAATTTAGGGGAGTCGCAAAAGATCAAAAGTCTGGTGGCAAGCACGGCACTGCATGCAGAGTACTGAATGCTGATTGTGCCGCTGGCTTTCACAAGTGGGCGGGAGACAGACCCTCCCAACTGTGCCACTTCTGACTCCACTAAAACCCCAGTTTTGGGCAAAACCCTGGGGACCCAGACTCGTGTGGTCCCAGAGCGCAGGAGAGCTGGAGGGGCAGCAGTCTAGAGGCACTGCGAGGGAGCTCGTGCACGCACAGGTACTGCTCCAGTGATTACCCAGTCACATGACACTCAGGGGCCGTGGAGGGCGGGGCCGACTGGAAGGCAAGGCGGTCTATTAAGCCCTGAGACTCCACCCATCCCAAGCTCAACAGAGAGGCTTTTGCAGTTTTTCAAGTCTGGTATCATAAGGCGGAATTCAACACAGAAGTTCTCCTGGCATAGTGAAAATGCCGAGACAAGGGAAGAGATCACAAACAAAAGAAATAAAGGAAAAGAAACGACTGAATATAGAGTTCAAAACCACGCTTATAAGGTTTTTCAAGAATATCCTAGAAAAGTTGGATAAAGTTAGCGAGACCCAAGAGGAGATGAAAAAGGACCAACTAGAGATGCAAAAAATCCAATTAGAGATGGAAAAGGACCAACTAGAGATGAAAAAGGACCAACTAGAAATTAAACATACAATGACTGAAATAAAATATATTGTACAGAGACCTAACAACAGACTAGAGGAAGGCAAGAATCAAGTAAAAAATTTGAAATATAAAGAATCAGAAAACACTCAACTGGAAAAGCAAGAAGACAAAAGAATCCAAAAATGTGAAGATAATGTGAGGAGCCCCTGGGCCAGCTTCAAGCGTACCAACATCAGAATTGTGGGGGTGCCAGAAGAAGAGAGAGAGAGCAAGATACTGAAAACCTATTTAAAGAAATAATGACTGAAAACTTCCCACATCTGGTGAAAGAAATAGACTTACAAGTCGAGGAAGCACACAGAACCCCATATAAAAGGAATCCAAAGAGGACCACACCAAGACACATCATAATTAAAATACCAAGAGCAAAAGACAAAGAGAGAATATTAAAAGCAGCAAGAGAAAAACAGTTCATTACCTACAAGGGAGCACCCATACAACTGTCAGCTGATTTCTCAACAGAAACGATGCAGGCCAGACGGGAGTGGCAAGAAATATTCAACATGATGAATAGCAAGAACCTACAACCAAGAATACTCTATCCAGAAAAGCTATCATTCAGAATTGAAGGGCAGATAAAGAGCTTCACAGAGAAGAAAAAGCTAAAGGAGTTCATCAACTCCAAACCAGTATTATATGAAATGCTGAAAGGTACTCTTTAAGAAGAGGAAGGAGAAAAAAGGTAAAAGATTAAAAATTATGAACAACAAATACATATCTATCAACAAGTGGATCTAAAAATTAAGTGAATTAAAAATTTGATGAACAGGCCGAAACCTGTTTGGCTCCATGGATGGAGCGTCAGTCTGCAGACTGAAGGGTCCCAGGTTCAATTCCGGTCAGAGGCATGTACCTTGGTTGTGGGCACATCCCCAGTGGGGGACGTGCAAGAGGCAGTTGATCGATGTCTCTCTCTCTCTCATCGATGTTTCTAGCTCTCTGTCCCTCTCCCTTCCTCTCTGTAAAAAATTAATAAAATATATTTAAAAAATTGATGAACAGAATAAACTGGTGAATATTATAGAATCAGGAGCACAGAAAGGGAGTGGACTAAAAATTCTCAGGGGGAAAGGGGTGAGGGGTGTACAGGGAGAGACTGGACAAAAATCATACACCTATGGATGAGGTCAACGGGAGGGAGGAAAGGGTAGAGGGAGGGGTGGGAACCGGGTAGAGGGGAGCTATAGAGGGGAAAAAAGAGAAACAAATGTAATAATCTAATAATAAAGATTTAATTTAAAAAAAAATCAGGAGAAAAAATATCCTCAGGTGAGGGTTAACAAAAAGAAAAAAAAAAGAAAAAAGAAAAAAAGATTAGGACAAAGCAGTCCTGCTCCCCAATGCAGCTAGGCAGCCAGTACTCTCTGCTCTCAGAAATGTCAGGAGTGGAGCTGGGACCTAAGGAAACCCTTAAGCCAGCTCCAGGCCTCAGCCATGCCAGTAAAACACCCAGGATGCACCCACGGGCCTGGTGCCAAAGAGCGTAGCCACCCTGGAGCTCCTCAGTCTAGACCTGTGGCTCTTTTTAGTCCTCTGGCTGATTTCCTTGGGGAATCCAGGCAGCAGACTAACCAACACCTTTTCATAGCTATATCTGTAACCCTAGGGCAGTGGTTGGCAAACTCATTAATCAAGAGAACCAAATATCAACAGTACAACAATTGAAATTTCTTTTGAGAGACAAGTTTTTTAATATAATTTATTGTCAAATTTTTTAAAACTTAAACTTCTTCTAATACCACTTCTTCAAAATAGACTCGCCCAAGCCATGGTATTTTGTGGAAGAGCCACACTCAAGGGGCCAAAGAGTAGCATGTGGCTCGAGAGCCGCGGTTTGCCAATCACTGTGCCTAGGGCTTTGTACAAATGCCAGCAAGGTCTCACTGCTCTAGATTTTCAACTAAATCAGAATACTGTGACATAGGTTGTAACTGAAAAACCTCACTGTGCTTCAGCCAGTTTGCTCTGTTGGGCCAAGAGAAAAAGGGGGCTTTGAGACCTGCCTAATCTTGGGGCCAGTGCCTTAGTGCCTTCATCTGGGTGTGGTCCCTCTCCTGCATTGGCCACATTTCTCATTGCAGTCAAAGGAGAACAGGTCTCCACCTTTTACAAGTGAGAGCAGCCAACTTCCAATGATGCTGCGAGAGCTGGAGCCACAGCCCAGGCAGATGTCAGAGAGGAACAGTGAGGCGAGGCGGCCTCTGAGAATGACATGACGGCGTTAATGCAGGGTCAGCATCCTCCAAGCCCAGCCACAGCAGGGCTTTGCCACAGTCCTACTGCAGTCTGGGAAGGCAGGACTGAGGGGCATTCCCAGCATTGAGGCTTGGATTCTTCCTGCAGTTTCCTTATGTACTGGAGTGAGCTCTCCTGGCCAAAGCCCCACTCCGTCTGCGCCCGAGGCCAGATGACCTCTGGGGACCAATCCTATGCAGCCACTCTCAAGAGGCCTGCACAGGACAGGTGCTCATGGAGGTGCTGACTCGCTACATGTCCATCACTAAATTAGTCATTTAGTTGTCCCTCACTAACCCCTGTCAGCCTTGTCACCCCACATAGCCTGCTGTTGGGTCCTCTGTCTGGTTTTGGTCATGAATGCTGAGGGGCCAACCAGGAGAGGTGGGGCAGAGCTGGTGGGGGCCGGGTGCTCACCTCCCGCAGGGGTATGATGAGGTGGCAGCCGTCCTCCTCCTTGCTGGCAAAGCAGATGTAGTTGCTGGAGATGAACATCTGGCCGGGGATGTGCAGCTTGTTGAATGGAGTCCACAGGGTGCAGCTTGTGTGGCCATCCAGGTGTTCGTCTCTGGGCAGTCGGAACATGGCCCGGTAATACTCGTTCTTGGCTCGTGCATCTAGGTCTCTGGGGAGACCATAGTGGGGATGGGAGGAGACAAAATTTGGGTTTTCAAATTGGATTTGGGCTTTTTGGGGTCTTCCTGTGAGCAAGTTATGCCCAGGGATCTCAAAGCTCTATGAAATATGCACCTCAAGTGGCCAAGTAAAATGTGGGACATCCGTATGATCAGCAGAGGAGTGGTCAGAAAACAACATGTCCCTGAGACTTGCCAGCTATGGAGGACATCTGGAGGCTGACGGGTGTGGGTCATTGCTTGCTAGAAAGACCCAGGCCATCTAGAAACCCAGATAAGAACCTCCTGGTAGGCATGATGCTGTTGCTTGGTATAAAATGCACACTCGCCTGGCTGTGCAAGGTCTGCTCCACTCCCTCTCCCCCCGCCGCAGTGGCTTTGTCCTGGGGACAGTCCAGCAAGCACACCCTGATGGACAGTGCCAGGGACTATCATGTCCTGGCCCTGCCCGTTTTCTTTCCAGAATGTTCCAAAAGACACCCTGTCACTTATACCAGGAGAGTGACATCTTTTGACAGTATTCTGGTCCTGAAGGCACACCCCTGATTCTGGGCCTAGGCCATGGTATCTGAGCACACAGGCGTGAACTGGCTGTGGGACCCAGGGGCTCCCAGGCAGCCTTGCGGGTATCTGTGAGGCTACAATGGAGGAAAGTGAACAGAAGTGCTCCGGAGGGGGCTGGCCTTTTGTCTACCAATTCCCACAGAGTGGCAGAGACCTCAAACCTCTAGGCCAGGGCCCCAAAGCTACAACAATATAAAGGGTATGAGAGGCCACTGGACAAGGGATACAGAGAAGAGCTGTCAATCATGGTGGAGTGGAGGCAGTACACCCTGGAACCTGTTCACCGAAGCCATCTGGAGCGGCGTCTGGGGGCACCCTGACTGAGTTGGTGGGGAGGACAGGCTGTCAGCCAGCTGCACCTGGTTTTACTGCTCACTTGCTAAGGGACGTTGGGCAAGTTACTCAACTCTGGGCCTCAGCTTCCTGTCTGAGACTAAGGAGTGTGTGATACCTCTCCATTACAGGCCGAGAGAAGAAATGTGCCTCTTCAGACAAATCCCTCTCGAATTTCTTGGTGCCCTTCCAGCAGCTATACCTTTACCTCCCCTCCCCGAGTGTCCCCCCACTATTAGCCACGCACCGCTTCAGAGCGGAGATGTTCCTGTGTGGCTGGGCAGGCCTGGGCGGTGCCTTGTCCTCTAGGAAGCCCTCGTTGTCCAGCAGCTGGCGCATGGCCAGGTTGGCCAGCTGCTCCATGAGCTTGAAGGTCTCGCCAATGTTGAGGAACATGGAGAAGAAGAGCTCCTGGTCTCGGGTGTCCACACGAATGCTCTCAGGGAAGAGTAGGGTGGCATTCTTCTCAAGTCTGGTGACATCCACCCACTGCACCACTAGGCTCACTGGACGCCGGTGGGGACAGACATACCACCACGAGGTCAAATGGGCTGGAGGGTTAGGCAGGGTGGGCTCTTGCTTCCCACCCGCACTGGGAACCCACTGGGGGAAACTGTACTGAGCATGCCCTCCAGCCTCGCCTTCCCCCGTGCCTGAGCCTAGCTGTGCTGGGATGCACTCCACATGGAAAGGCAGGGCCACTGGGACAGACGAAGCCCTGGAGGCTCTTCCTTGGATAAGGTGCAGTGGAGAGCACTGGCTAGCTCTGAGGAGTCTGCCTTGTGTCCTGAGGCCAGGGCTTTCCCCAGGGAGAGACCTGAAATACCAGGCAGAGAGTAACCTAGAGCCACTCACAGACATGTGTGCCCTTGAATACTTGCCCCATGCCAAAAGTCACTATGTGAAAAACCCTATCAGTGGACACAGGCAGGATAGGAGTCCCGAGAGCCACATGTGTGCCTGGTTCAAGTTTGGATGTTCCTGTCACAGAACAAGCTGAGGTGGCACTTGGCTTGGGGGAGACCTTCTGTTGGATGTGTGGGAACAGAATATCTGGGGGCTGAGAGGAAGGAGATCCTCATGGACTTTGATAGTCTGAAAAGGTGATGAATTTTCTAGAGGCAAGGTCAAGGGATGAGAGCCAAAGAGCTGAGGAAGATAGGGCTAGCTGGGCAGCTGGGAGGATGCCAGGGCGCCCATGCTCACCTTCTTTGCCCAATAGGAAAGAATAGAAGCACAGGTGATTGACAGTCAGGTAAAGCCAGCCCTGCCTGGGCACACGACCCTTCCAGTAGCTGCAAGAGTAGTAGTTGACTAGCTTCTCTCCCTCTGGCATCCCGAACTGCTTCCGCATCTTCAGCTCAGCTTCCTTGAACTTCCCAGGGTCCTCATCTCCCTGGGGTTGCAGGTTCTTGTTCTCTTCAGCTATAATGCCCTGGAAGAGAACAAGTGGACTGGTACCTAGAAGGCCCAGGGTTCCCATGGTCAAGACAGGCAAAGGCTGGCACAGGGAGGCCCGAGGATTCAAGTGGTGGCACCCAGGATGCTGGCCTAAAGGCCACAGGCTGGACTAGGCCCAGTCAGCTGCTCTGGCAATGCATGGTCAGACTGATGCTGCCCATGTGACTGGCATGTTCCCTTCACTCCCTGAACTACTATGGCACAGAGCAGTGACTTTTTACATAAACATTTATTTTTATGTAAATTTTCTAAAAATGTATTAGTAAGAGCATATTTAGTGAAAAGGGACTCTGCCTCTTACTCCACAGCCACTCTCCTCATTTCCTTCCAGATACACAGGGATCAATGGTCCCCCGTTAAGCACATGCATGTGATTTTCTCTTTCCATCATTCTTTACCCAAATGGCATCATGCTGTGACACTGTTCTGTGAAGTGATTTTCTTAGGATGATGTCCTGGGGAAGTCCTGTATTTGATCCCTTTCCCACCCCTCATACCAGGGATTTCCTGCTCTTGCCCATGCCTACAGATCAGCCACAGGGCTCATGTAGCTCAGGGCACATCTATGCCAACTGCATCCTGCCTGAGTCTTTACTGGGCTCATAGTGCCCAAAGATATCACTCTGGGCCACAGGGCCAGTGCTTGTGGACCCACCAGTGATATATGCTTTGATGCCCTCTCAGGACAACTGGCATTGCAATTGCCATGACTTCCACATCTTTCTCTCGAGCTGCCCTGAACCGTTCCCTATAGAAATTGGCTCTGGGAAATAGGTTTGGCAAAGCTTTCTCTTCATTATTAAGGTCCTACTTTTATCTCTGCTGCCCTGGATTCTACCTACTGGAAGTGCGAGGTGGGCTCTGGATAACCTGTGGGCCACTACTGGCTCTCCTGCCCTTGGGCTACTTCCTGGGTCTGACAAGCAGCTACTGTCTCACTCCCTCCAGTTGCACCTGGGCGACTCTGAATACTCTCATTCTCCATTGTCCCCTAATCCTGAGTATCCCTCCCCACCAATGGAACGAGCCCAGGCTGGCTCAGGGGTGGGGCTTTATATTTATTGGCTGATACCACTGGGCTGTAAAAATCACCAAGTAAACTTTAAATATTTGAGTCCATGTCTTTCATAGTTTTAAGCATCTTTCTTCCTGAGTCTTGGTTTAAGTTATATTAGAGGCTCAGTGCACAAATTCGTACACCAGGGGTGTCCCTTGGCCTGGCCTGCAGGATAGGGCTGGAACTGACTCTCCGACATTCCCTGAGGGGTCCTGGATTGTGAAAGGGCACAGACCAGGCCAAGGGACCCCACGAGTGTGCGATTGGGGCCGGGAAGGGATGTGAGAGGTTAGCAAGCCAGGGAGAGACCATGGGAGAGCTTCAGGGCATGTCCAGCCTATCTTGCTCAGTCCCAATCGGCTGGACCCTATCAGCAAGCTAACCTACCTGTCGGAGCGTCTGCCCCCTGGTGATCAGTGCATATCATAGCATCTGGTCGAATGGTCAACTGTCTGTCCTCTGGTAATCAGTGCACATCATAGCAAGAGGTTAAGCAGAATCCAAGATGGCGGCATAGGTAAACACCTATACTGCAGCCTCGTACAACAATTTCAAAACTAAAACTAAAAGACAGAATGGACGTCATCCAGAACCACAGGAAAGCTGGCTGAGTGGAAAATCTATAACATGAAGGAAAGAGAGGGGCTCACAGAGACCCAGAGGAGCTGGAAAAAACTGAGGTATGGAGACGCATGCTTGGAGAGAGTGGGTGCCTGAGAACCTGGCTGGCTTTCTCTGGCGGGAGGGAGACGGAGACTCTCAAAGGCACTGAACTCCTTATCCTACGACACTAAACCCCAGATCCAGCCAAAACTCATACGGGGGGAGTTTGGACTGTAAAGGGGGAGAAGTGCATGGAAATTTAGGGGAGTCACAAAAGATCAGAAGTTGGTGGCACGCATGGCACTGCGTGTAGAGGACCAACTGCTGATTGTGCCGCTGGCTTTCACAAGTGGGCAGGAGACAGACCCTCCCAACTGTGCCACTTCTAACTCCACTAAACCCCAGTTTTGGGTGAAACTCTAGGGACCCAGACTCGTGTGGTCCCGGAGCGCAGGGGAACCGGAGGAGTGGCAGTCTAGAAGCACTGCGAGAGAGCGCCCTGGCGCACGCGTGCACAAGAACTGCTCCAGTGATTACCCAGTCACGTGAGACTCAGGGGCCATGGAGGGCGGGGCCGACTGGAAGGCAAGGCGGTCCCTTAAGCCCTGAGACTCCACCCATCCCAAGCTCAACAGAGAGGCTTCTGCAGTTTTGCAAGTGTTATATCATAAGGCTGAATCCAACACAGAAGTTCTCCCAGCATAGTGAAAATGCTGAGACAAGGGAAAGGATCACAAACAAAAGAAATGGAGGAAAACAAATGACTGGATATAGAGTTCAAAACTATGCTTATAAGGTTTTTCAAGAATATCCTAGAAAAGTTGGATAAATTTAGCAAGACCCAAGAGGAGATGATAAAGGACCACCTAGAGATGAAAAAGAACCAACTAGAGATGGTAAAGGACCAACTAGAAATTAAACATACAATGACTGAAATAAAAAATATTATACAGAGATCTAACAGCAGACTAGAGGAAGGCAAGAATCAAGTCAAAAATTTGAAATATAAAGAAGCAGAAAACACTCAACTGGAAAAGCAAGAAGACAAAAGAATCCAAAAATGTGAAGATAATGTAAGGAGCCTCTGGGACAGCTTCAAGCGTACCAACATCAGAATTGTGGGGGTGCCCGAAGAAGAGAGAGAGCAAGATACTGAAAACCTATTTAAAGAAATAATGACTGAAAACTTTCCACACCTGGTGAAAGAAATAGACTTACACGTCCAGGAAGCACACAGAACCCCATATATAAGGAATCCAAAGAGGACCACACCAAGACACATCATAATTAAAATACCAAGAGCAAAAGACAAAGAGAGAATATTAAAAGCAGCAAGAGAAAAACAGTTCATTACCTACAAGGGAGCACCCATACGACTGTCAGCGGATTTCTCAACAGAAACGATGCAGGACAAGCGGGAGTGGCAAGAAATATTCAACGTGATGAATAGCAAGAACCTACAACCAAGAATACTCTATCCAGAAAAGCTATCATTCAGAATTGAAGGGCAGATAAAGAGCTTCACAGAGAAGAAAAAGCGAAAGGAGTTCATCAACTCCAAACCAGTATTATATGAAATGCTGAAAGGTACTCTTTAAGAAGAGGAAGGAGAAAAAAGGTAAAAGATAAAAAATTATGAACAACAAATACGTATCTATCAACAAGTGGATCTAAAAATTAAGTGAATTAAAAATTTGATGAACAGGCCGAAACCTGTTTGGCTCCATGGATGGAGCGTCGGTCTGCAGACTGAAGGGTCCCAGGTTCGATTCCGGTCAGAGGCATGTACCTTGGTTGCGGGCACATCCCCAGTGGGGGACGTGCAAGGGGCAGCTGATCGATGTCTCTCTCTCTCATCGATGTTTCTAGCTCTCTGTCCCTCTCCCTTCCTCTCTGTAAAAAATTAATAAAACATATTAAAAAAAATTTGATGAACAGAATAAACTGGTGAATATTATAGAATCAGGAGCACAGAAAGGAAGTAGACTGATAATTCTCAGGGGGAAAGGGGTGAGGGGTGTACAGGGAGAGACTGGACAAAAATCATACACCTATGGATGAGGTCAATGGGAGGGAGGTAAGGATAGAGGGAGGGGTGGGAACTGGGTGGAGGGGAGCTATGGAGGGGGAAAAAGAGAAACAAATGTAATAATATGAATAATAAAGATTTAAATAAAAAAAATAGAGGTTAAGCAGCCTTAGCATATCATTAGCATATTATGCTTTGATTGGTTGGAGGACTGGACGACCGAACACTTAGCATATTAGGCTTTTATTATATGGGACTAGAGGCTCAGTGCACAAAATACGTGCATGGGGGTGAGGGGGTGGTGTCCCTCAGCCCGGCCTGCACCCTGTCCAATTTGGGACCCCTTGGGGCTTGTCCGACTGCTGATTTAGACCTGACATCCGTCTCACAATCCAGGACCACTGGCTCCTAACCACTCACCTGCCTGCCTGCCTAATGACCCCAACTGCCCTCCCCTACTGGTCACCCCCAATGGCTCTTCCCATTGGGGGTGACCAGTAGGGGAAGGACCACTGGCTCCTAACCACTCACCTGCCTGCCTGCCTAATGACCCCAACTGCCCTCCCCCCTGGTCACCCCCAATGGCTCTTCCCTACCAGCCTGGTCACTTCCAACTACCCTCCCCTGCCAGCCTGATCTCACCCCTAACTGCCTCTGCTTTGGCCCCCACCACCATGGCTTTGTCTGGAAGTCAGACGTCCAGAAGATGGCTGGTTGACCCAGTCTAATTAGCATATTACCCTTTTATTAGTATAGATGGTAGGTCAAATAATGCCCCCAAAGATGTCCACACTCCAACCTGGGAAAATGTAACCTATAGAGCAAAATGGGGGAGGGGGGTGATTGATTGATTTGATTGATTTGCTGGCACTAAGGATGAAGGAAAGGGTCAAGAATCAAGGAATATAAGTGCACCCTAAAAACTGGAAAATGAATGGGTTCTCCCCTGAGTCTCCAGAAACAAGTGAGCCCTGCTGACACCTTGATTTTAGCTCATAACACCCTTATCTTTTCTTTAAAAAAATATTTTTATTGATTTCAGAGAAGAAGGGAGGGGGAGAGAGCTAGAAACATTAGTGATGAAACTCATTGATCGGCTGCCTCCTACAGGCCCCCTATTAGTGATTGAGCCCACAACCTGGGCATGTGCCCTTGACCAGAATCAAACCCAGGAACCTTCAGTCCGCAGGCTGATGCTCTATCCACTGAGCCAAACCAGCTAGGGTGAGACCTATTTCTGAGTTTGTGTTGTTTTGTACACTAAACTTGTGGAAAGTTGTTGAGATAGCAATTGGAAAGAAACAAATATCTAATAAAGTGTCCATCTTGTCTACATTCTTTTTAAAAATATATATTTTTATTTATTTCAGCGAGGAAGGGAGAGAGAGAGAGAGATAGAAAGAGAGAGATAGAAACATCAATGAATGAGAGAATCACTGATGAGGTACCTCCTGCATGCCTACTAATGGGGATTGAGCCTGCAACCCAAGCATGTGTCCTTGACTAGAATCAAACTTGAGGCCCTTCAGTCTGCAGGCTGACGCTCTATCCACTGAGCAAACCCACCTAGGGCTTGTCTATATTCTTAAATTTACTGGCTTAAAGCTATTTATAGCATTATCTTTTTTTCTTTAAATTCTGCTTCTATATAGGTGCTTGTCACAGTCCCTCTCAGGTGCTGCTCACAGTCCCTCTCAGGTGGAGCTCAGTCCCTCACAGGCACTGCTCAGTTTCTCTCAGGCACTGCTCACAGTCCCTCTCAGGTGCTGCTCACAGTCCCTCTCAGGAGCTGCTCACAGTCCCTCATAGGTGCTGCTCACAGTCCCTCTCAGAAGCTGCTCAGTCCCTCTCAGGTGCTGCTCACAGACCTTCATGGCTCCTTTCTTAGAGGAGGCTCCTGCTGCCCTGGATCCCTCCACCATGGGCTTGTGGGTTCTTTGGGGTCTGCTGCTCTTCCTGTAGTTCCTTTGTATTCCACGGAATTAACTTCTGCCCTTTGTTGTTTCCTTCTTTCTAATCTGGTTTTTCTGGAATTCTCACTTACTGAGTTGGACACGTGGCTCATTAATTTCTGCCCTTTGTTCTGTTATAATGTGAGGTTTAAGACTTTGCATTCTCTACTCTGTACTGCTTTGCTGCATTCCATCAATTCTAAGATGCAGATTTCAATTATCATTTAGTTCTAAACTATTTTCTAGTTTCCATTTCATTCCATGACTCATTTAGAACCTCTTCTCCTATTTTGTAGGTTGGTTTGAATTTGGCATGTAGGAAGCATTTAAAGTGTTGCTGTTACTGCTCTAGCCTAGTGGTCGGCAAATTGCAGCTTGTGAGCTGCAGTTTGCTGCTCTGTTGACTAATAAGTTTGCCGACCACTGGGATAGGGGCTTAATCACAAGGAACAACAGCCTGTAATTATTGGAACTGAGAGTCTAGGTCTAGGTCAGTGGTCGGCAAACTCATTAGTCAACAGAGCAGCAGTTTACTGACCAGTGCTCTAGCCGGTTTGGCTCAGTGGATAGAGTGTCAGCTTGTGGACTGAAGGGTTCCAGGTTCAATTCTGGTCAAGGGCACATGTCCAGATTGTGGGCTTGATCCCCAGTAAGGGGTGTGTAGGAGGCAATTGATCAATGATTCTCTCTCATCATTGATGTTTCTAGCTCTCTCTCCCTCTCTGAAATCAATAAAAATATATTAAAAATTTTTTAAAAATGTTGCTGTTATTATCACTGTTAGAGTCTAGCTCTGTATCTGTTTCCCTGGAGCTAGTAGGCAACACAGGTCCTGCTTTGAACTCCAAAGTGCCCAGAGAAGAGCTGAGGAACTCTTTATGTCTTCTGTCAGGTCTAAAAAGTTGTGGTATAATAAAGGCACAAGGCACAAGCTGCCCTTCCACGACAGATGCTTGTGCTTTGATCACAGGCCAGGGCTAGGGACTGCACCTGTGCACAAATTTCATGCACTGGGCCGCTAGTTCTGCACATATGAATGAATACACTGCCAGGGCAACTCCAAGGAATGGCATTGCTGGGTTATAGGTCTGTGCATTTCTAAGTCATGTTAGTTTTAAAACATAAACATGTCTCCAACTATACTATCACTTCCAGCTTCCTCCTTTGCCACCCAAGTTGCTGGCAGGCAGCTATGGATCCATATACTTGCTCTTCGGTCCTTTTCGGGAATGAAAACTGCCCGCTCAGTCACATTCCAGTGGCTGGTAAGGAGAAGATGGGCCTGCAAGGGCAATCAGCTCAGAGGCCCCCTTGAACACCAAGGGACTAGCAGTGACACTTTGGTTTCACTTCTGTAAACTAGGGTAAGACCAATGCGGTGTTGTTAAAATGAAGTAAGCTGGCATATGTGAACACTGCCAGCACAGAGACGAGAATGTGAACCTTACATGTATCTTGCCCTTGACGAAAGTGGTGATATCTTCCTCATTGTCGAAGATGGACAGCGTCTGGAGTAAATTGTTTTCCAGCCATTCCCAGTGTTTTGTTATCTCTTTGCGGGAAGAACCTAGGGGTTTGGTGAGTAAAGAAGAGGGAAATCACATAATCACTAGGCCTCAAAGGGGAACTCAGAGAAAAAAGATGACCTGAAATGCTATATCCAAGTGACCACAATCTTCAAGCTGCTTACTCTTTCCCTCCTTAAGCTTTATATATATTATACTAGAGGCCCAGTGTACCAAATTTGTGCATGGGGTGTAAGGGGGGTGCCTCTCAACCCAGCCTGCACCCTCTTCAATCTGGGACCCCTTGAGGAATATCCAACTGCCCGTTTAGGCCCAATTGGACATCCCTCACACAATCCAAGACAGCTGGCTCCCAACTGCTCACTTGCCTGCCTTCCTGATTGCCCCTAATCACTTCTGCCTGCCAGCCTGATCACCCCCTAACACTCCCTGCCAGCCTGATACCTAACTACTCCCCTGCCAGCCTGTTTGCCCCTAACTGCCCTACATTGTGGGCCTGGTCACTCCTAACTGCTCTCCCCTGCAGGCTTGATTGCCTCCAACTACCCTACCTTGCAGACCTGGTCCCTCCCAACTGCCCTCCCCTGCAGGACATCTTGTGGTGGCCATCTTGTGTCTACATGGGGGCAGTCATCTTTACCACATGGGGGCAGCCAATTTGTGTGTTGGAGTGATGGTCAATTTGCATATTATTATTTCATTCGATAGGATTAGATAGGATAGAGGCCTGGTGTACTGGTAGGGGCTGGCTGGTTTGCCCCGAAGGGTGTCCCAAGCAGAGGCCCTGGGATCTGGGATTTATTTATCTTCTATAATTGAAACTTTGTAGCCTTGAGTGAAGCCAAGTCTCCTGCTTGCTTTGTGGCCATAGCCATTTTTGTTGGGATTTATTTATCTTCTATAATTGAAACTTTGTAGCCTTAAGCAGAGGCCAAGGCAAGCCAGGGCTGTGGAAACTTGGCTTGCTCCATTGGTGGGGGCAACTCAAACCTGCTCTCTCCAGCTCCATAGCTGATGCCATTTTTGTTGGGATTTATTTATCTTCTATAATTGAAACTTTGTAGCCTTGATTGGAGGCCTGGGGCTGCCAGGTTGTGCAGAAAGCTTGGCCTCCTCATTGCCAGGGGCAATTCAAGCATTTTGCTCTCTCCATGGCCACAGGCATCTTGCTTGGGTTAATTTGCACACCAGCTCCTAATGGCTGGTGGGTGTGGTTTGAGGGTGTAGCAGAGGTATGGGCAATTTGCATATTACTCTTTTATTAGCCAGGATAACAAAAGTCATAAGTAGTTTTGGTGAAAATGAAAACTAAAAAAAAAAAAAAAGATTCAGGCAGAATTGCAATCATATGGAAAGTAAAGCCTTCATTTTCCCCTAAAGCTGAACAAGAATGACCCCTAGTTTCCTATGTGTTCTCCCAGAAATGGTCTATACATCTACAAATTTGCTCAATTCTGAAGTTTGTTCTTTGAGATAAAAGAACTTAATGTGGCCTTTGATACATAGGTGACTAAGCAGACATAGTTAGTCTTAGTATAAATGACTGCAGCTCCCCTGAGAATTCAGGAGTCCACAGACAGCAGCTGGAGCATCCTTCAGTTCCCTTGTCTCTCTGAGGTGAGATGTACCCACCCAGCCTTTTGCTTGCAATGCTCATCCTTCCCTTTCCAGCTCACACTCTAGCCCTGCTCTTGCCTCCTCCAAGCACCCATCTAGTCCTTCAGCTTCCAGTTGGTCTGACGTATCTGCCTCGCCTAAGAGCTTTCCCTTGTCCTCTTCAGGGAGGGACTCTGGGGGCACTGCAGATCCAGCCCAAATGGACACACTGAGAAAGGCAGATTAATGCCATTCCCACAGGGTGGGGCAGCTGCTCTCTGTTCCCATTAGGGAACTGGGAAAAGGGGCCCCAGGAGAAGCAAAAGGATGAGGCAAGTGCCAACTTGGCCTGGTTTCCCCTGCCCCAGGCATGTGCCAGGCATGGAGTTTGCACTTAGGAACGGTTTTCTACGTGAATGAATATAAGAATAAGAAGAGGAGTGAAGGCCCTCTATCCTCTCAGCTGTCCTGGGGTCAGATAGTGTATAGATCATGAGTGTCCAAATGGCTCAGTTGATCTCATGGCATGGAGGAGCTTGGCTAGGCCACAAGTCTAGCATTGCTGTGGACCTCAGACATGTTGCTGGGTGCGTGAGCCAAGTCATGCCATCCTTTCTCACCTGGGACACTCTTCTTCCACCAGCTGAAAACTCAGTCCTTTCCTTGCCCTGCCCAAGTTGGTCCCCCCAACTCCTAGGTACCTGCTCAATGCTCTATCACATGTCACAGCCCAGCTGACTTGGCTGGCATTAATCTGTTTGTTTCTTTATATGTACCCCAGCAATTTAGCATCTAACAAGCAATTCTAAGAAAGGACCCTCTCCATTGTCCTGTGTGAGGATGCCCAGTGAAAACAATTAAACCTGGGCTTAGATAACTCACAGTGAGTCACAATAGGCGAGCAAAATTACACTGGAGCATCCATAAATTACCATTCTTTTTTTACCACTTTTCTTTGCATTTTTTTACTATGGCCTCCTTTCACTGTTGCATGGAAGCCAAGGTCTAGTTGGTAAGGGAAGGGATTTCTCCTTGTCTTTTTGTCAAGACTCACATTTGAATTTGAAGTTAAATCTGCACACGATGTAATTTATTGTATCATTTGCTTTTACACACATTCCTGAAAGTCTAAAACCGAAGGAAATGTGTCTACATTGTCTGTGTGCATCTGTCTGCACTTCAATAATAAATATTTACATATGTGCACTTAAAAGAATTTTTAGTTAAAAGTAACACAATCTTCATCTAGTGCAAGTAAACACAAACTATGCCACCTCTATGCTTGGTAAAAGTAATATAAAAGCTAATTAATTTAATCAGTGCTACTTCTGTTTTCAGAACTTTTTATGGATTACCTCATTCAATTCTTAGAACACCTTGGAGATAGGTACCATTATTTTCATATTATAGGATGAAGCTGAGGCACAGAGAGATTAAGTAAGTTGCCCTATGTCACACAGCTGGGAAATGACCAGACCATGATTCTAACCCAGGCTGCCCTGCTGCAGAGCTTCCCCTTGTCCTCAAGGAGTTGCTGATCTAGAAGAGCCAGCAAGCATACAGTGTGAAGTGTGGACAGAGACATGGCAGGTCCCAAGGATCAAGAAGGAAGTGTGGGTACATGGGACTGGGGATTCTGGGAAGGTTTTCCACAGGGGGTGACATCAGAGTGGGAGAAAATTAGGTGGACACAGGGTGATGCTGTAACCACACCATTCAGGATAAGTGGAGTTGGGAACTTCGGGTCTTGCCAGTGTCCGGGTTGGCTGACAGCCAGATGTGAGCTGAAGGAGGAGGGCAGAAAGGCAGGAAACAGCCCCGGAATTCCTTCAGGGCCAGCTGAGCAGCTGGGACTCACCATAAGTGTCAGCAAGACCAGGTCTGGTTTGGGAGAGCTGAAGGGCAGGGGCTGGGTGTGGGGCATGGGCATAAGGGAGAGGCTCAGGCAGAGGTCAGGGGGCTGGTAAAAGTGGGAACAAGTCAACCTGTATGGTCTGCATTCTCCAGCACTAGGCCCCACTGCCACCAAAGGGGTTCCCACACAGCCTGGCCACATTCCTCTCCCCACAGAGAAGCTGCTCCACTGCCATTGTCCCCTCCCCACTCGCTCCCTGGGAAGGACACCACTGAGGCAGATGAAAATCTTGAGGGCCACTGAGAACAAGTATCTCCGCATAGCCCAGGCACACACTAATCTCCCCTCACCTGCTCAGGGAATCCCACCCACAGGAGGCCCCTCTCTCTTGCGGGCAAGCCAGTCCCCCAGTGCACCACTCAGGCTCTGTAACCAGGAGAGCAGGGCTCCTACGGGCCGTCCAGAGTAACCCTGGGCAAACAGCCTTTTAAGCTTTCCTTTACTCATTCACACAAAGAGGGAGGACACCTCTGTTCAGGTACCAGGGAGGAAGAAGACACCAGCTAGCCTGGTACCCAGGCCAGCGCCCACCTGGTAGGAGGGATTGTGCTGGCTGCTGTCCACTCTGTGCCTTCAGCCCTAACCTCCCTCCTCTCCGGAAGCTGGGGTTCAGCTGTGAGCTCTCTTGTTATCTTTTCTCAGGCCTCCAAGGAAAACCGTTATCCTGGGGGACAGTGACACTGTGGCTGCAAGCACATAGAGAGGTTTTTGGCACAGGGACATGAGCAGATACCCTTGGTTTGGATTGCAGTCTGTGTGACCTTGGGCAAGTTACTCAACCCCTTTGGACTAGTTTCCTCATCTTCAAAATAGGGAAGACCCAACTTCTGCCTTCTGGAGTGGTTGGTAGGTTCACTGAAGTGCCTGGCTGCAGGCAGCACCCTCTGAGTGCTGGCTATCACTGCCTTTTATCCGAGTGACCCCAGCCAGGCACCCACTGGAAGGGGATTTCCCCAGACTCTTAGAAAGGTGTGTGTGTGTCCTTACAGGGCACACATAAACCTATGACACACCAAAAAGTGTTATGTTTTTTGCTGATCTGACAAAAAAAATAGGTATAATTTTGAGATTCATTCACACTGGATGGTTATTGTCGTGTTGGCTGTTGTCATTTGTGTCATTTTATGTTATTTGACAATCTAAGGAAAAAGAGGTCAGTACCCATGACTAAATATCAGGTATTTCATGCTTTGAAAGTTCTTTCGGCACACCGGTTAAAAATAGCTGTCGAGGGTGACAAGTGCAATCGATTCTTGTTCCTTACAGTAGTCCTGCCCCATACAGTTTCCCAGAATACAGAATTCACTAGCTGCTCCCAGCAAGCTACAGAGCGAAGTTCTATGAAGCCTCTGGTCACATCTTCATCAACTGATCAATACATAACTTGTTTTATGTGTTTTTTTGGTTCAAAAATTTTGCATGTTAGTTCCTTAACATTGCACTCCAGTCAGCCCATTGTGACTCAGGCCTACAGGAAGCTCCTCTAACATGTACACTGGCTCCTCACCCTGGGGAACAGCACTTCATTACTACACTTGGGGCCACTGTCAACAGCAAATTGCCAAGGAAAAAAAAATGGGAAAAACAAGGTATTTAGACCATGAAAAGGATACTTGTTTACAATTTGAGAGCTGACACAAGAACACAGAAGAACCCCTGTTCCACCTCAGCTGGGAATCTGTGTTGGGTGACTCACATTTTTTGCTGCTTTGTATGTGCGTATTCCCAGCCACAGATGACTCAGCACTGTGCCAGGCCTGTGACCAGCAAAGCTGCCTTCCTAAGCAGGACACTGGCCTAGGCTGTGCTGTCTGAGTGAGGTGCAGTGCTGGGTCCCAGGGGTCAACACCCACCCAGGAACCCAGCTGTGTCCCCTCCCTTCCGGTCCCTCTCAGAGCAGGCCCTGCTCAGCACCCCCTGATCCAGCTCTCCTACCGCAAGCTACTGTCCAGTAGACCTGTGAGTCCTGAGTCTGGTGCAGGATTCGATAAGGGGCCACTCGGGCGCTGGAGTCCAATACCACGTCCAGGGTGCCCACAAGAAGACCTGAGAGCAGGGAGAGAAGTGGAGAGTGAGGGAGGGTGGCACTGAGAGCTGAGCCCGACCCACGACAGGGCTCAGAGAAGCTAATTGAGCACATCACCTCTTCCATCAAATGACTCCCTTTTCCTCATGTCTGATTCCTACCAAAAAATCTCCTCCCACTTCTTCCTGGAAGCTGCTGCTTATCCTCCTGATGCAGACGCATCTGCAGGCAGCGGCACCATCAGCCTCTTCCCCATATTCATATTATTTATTTTATACAGATCCATGATGCCCTGTCAAATAAACCACACGGCTTTGAGCTCCGGGCTGAGGCTCAGGTCAGGAGCATCCACATGCAGGTTTTATGAAGCCCAAAGCTTAATCAATCTGAAATACCCTCTTCAAGAAAACCACACAGCCAGGTTGTAAACAAATATTTCTTTAGAATGACCAAGTACAACAGTTACAAATTAAAAAAAATAATAATACCACAAAATCTAGAAAAAATTATATAATGTGTTTTATTCACTGCCAGACATCACTTGAGATACGTTCCCACTCCACCCCCGACATTTTTGGTGTACTCTGATGGCTTTTTTCATAAGACAATGACTTAGTAACATCATTTCCCATATCTACAACAGGAGGATAACACAGACTTTTCTCTGCCACAGGATCATTTTTACTGTGGAAAGTTTAAGTAAGTTTTTTGCAGCCTTGAAAGTCATGACTGAAAAGGACATGCAAATTTTTAGAAGTATCCAATTTGGGAAAACAGGATCTATTTTTTTTTTCTCATCCACAAAGCATTTTAGGGCATTTCAAGTTTTCCTTTTCATCACACATATCCTTTGTTAACATCACTATTTCTCCAACAAATCAGAGGAAAGGTCTAACTTGATTCAGTCTTCATTAATTGTATTATCAAGCTATCTAAAAATCTGTTCATTGTTCCTATTTAAAATTTACTTTTTCCTTTTAACGAAGTCCTGCTTTTGATATGATCTCAGAGTATTTTGTTACCATTTTCCTGTTGATGTCAGAATAATTTCTATTAGTATTACTCAAATTTAACACTTTCACTTCCTTTTCCATTTTAACCATATTTTCCCTTCCAATCTTTAATAAATAAAATTACCAATTACAAAAGAAGGTACTCTTCATATACATCCAAGTCAGGAGTCTGTAATTTCTTACTTGTTTTATTGAAATGTCCTAAAATGCTTTTCTAAATTGTAGTTAAAATAGCATATTCAAGCTATAAACTTTTTTTTTTCATGATTTCTGTTGGAATTTCTCTTCCGGTTTTGGAAATGTTATTTTCATCCTTATACTGTTGGCAAGACCTGAAAGCTTTATAATGGATGGACATTGACTCTTCGCTGAGGAATACAGGTTGGCAGCTGTTTATAAGACAGTTGGACTAAAATCACATTACTAATTGCTCTTTTCCTGCCGAGACACATTCAAGAGGCCATGGTGTCTATGGTGGCTCAGGGAAGGCCATGGCAGGACTCACAAAACCTAGCTAGAGTGGGGAGTTCAAGAAGTGGTTTCCTAGGGGGACCTGGGGTGCTCTGTCTTGGGGGACACAAAGGGGTAAATGAGGTAGTAAGGGCTTTCTCGGGGCAGGAAGGTGCCACTGGAGCTGTAGACCAAGCCTTTGCCAAATGACCAGTACACAGTGTTCTGGTGAGCTAGCCAGGGTGCCCAGAGCGACCCAGCCATTTGCTGAGATCACCTACAGATGCATACAGCACAGAACAAGGTTCGAGGTGATCTGACACACTGTTCACTGCAATAAAAGATATGGGCACCGGCACCCCAATTTCCAACACGGGCTTGCAGGAGCTCCCACTGTCAGCCTCTCCAGAAGGGCTGCGTCAACCTCCAGGAGCATTCTGGCAGGAGGCAGGCCCAGCACTGTTCCCATGCTTCTGAGAGCCCAGGCCAAGGAAGGAACAGTTTTCTGGGAATGGTACAATCTCTTCCACATGAGGCCGTGAGCCCAGGTGAGGCTGGCAGCAGAGGGCTCCCAACGGGAAGCCTCTGCGTTTGACAGGGCTATGTTAGAGAAGATTCTCATGATCAACAGGAAGATCTGGCAACTGTGGCCCACAGCCCTGCAAGGTAACAACAGGCAGGGCATCTGCGCACAGGCACTGGGCCGACTGAGCCAGACCCAGACCCACCTCTGCCCTGGCCGCGCCTGCAAAGGCCACACTCCAGGACGGCCTGCCGGTCCAGCCTCATCCTGGGTGAGTGCAGATGCCGCATCCGCACAGGCGCCCTCTGGCTAGCTCTCCAGAACACAGAATACAGGTCATTGGGCAAAGGTTTGGTCTCCAGCTCCGATGGCGCCAAGAAATCAGGAAAGGTGGGCAGGGGAAGCTGGAGGAATGAGGATGGAGGCCAGCCCGCAGCTCGCGGAACCTCTGATCTTGCCTCAA
Organism: Lasiurus cinereus; assembly: GCA_011751065.1. Classification (NCBI taxonomy): domain Eukaryota; kingdom Metazoa; phylum Chordata; class Mammalia; order Chiroptera; family Vespertilionidae; genus Lasiurus; species Lasiurus cinereus. The sequence goes on along the minus strand of JAAGEH010000289.1, from coordinate 3,464,639 downwards.
GGGCAATTCTTTGCTGAGCTGGGAATGAAGGAAGCAAAAGGAAAGGGGTGCTGTGTCTCTTGGCCCCTCAGAAGCCCTTGGGAAAACTGAGGCGAAGGAAGAGGTCGGGGAGATCTTTCGGCACCCACTTCGGCTGAGTCCGGGAAGCTGCCAGCACCGAGCGCGGCAGAGGCCGCCGTCAGCCTTCCCGGTGGGCCGGTCTCCCAGCCAGCCAGCCTCCTAATGCCACGCACCTGCCTCCCTCCCGCCCCCGCCCGTCTGGGCCTCGCGCCCCTCCCGCGCCGCGTCCTCACTCCGCCCCTCGCCGGCTCCACACAGCTGGCAGCCCTCACCCCACAACCCGGGCCCCCGCCTCCCGTCCCGCCAGGCCCGGCCTCGCGCCGGGACCCGCTGCGCGCGCTGACGTGCGCGTCCGCGACGACGCGCCGAATCCGGGCCTGTCCAGGCAGGTCGTTCGGCCCCGCCACCCGGCGCGTCCTTCCCGCCAGCTGCTGCGCGCCTCTCACCCGTGAGGCCGCCGCCCCTGCCGTGGCCCCGGCGCCGCTGCAGCACGAAGAAGGGGTTGGCCCGTTCTGTCACCCACAGCGCGTTGGCCACCAGCACTTCCTCGGGGCCCAGCCACATCTTGGGGTTACTCGCACCGGCCCGGCCCGGCCCGCCCCGCCAGGCGGAAGCGCCGCCGCCGTCGCCGCTTCGGGGCCGAGCGAGAGGGCGGGGCGAGCGGCGCCCCCTGGCGGGCGGCCTGACCACAGGACCCTGGCGCCGGCTCTTCCCAGACTGTCCTGTCCATGCAGGCCTCGCCCTTTCAAGCACTGCCCGCTCGGGCCCCGCCCCACCCCAGGCCCCGCCCCCGCCCCAGGCCCCGCCCCCGCCCCAGGCCCC
>JAAGEH010000289.1:3446175-3463747 GCA_011751065.1 Lasiurus cinereus | reverse complement strand
CCCCAGGCCCCGCCCCCGCCCCAGGCCCCGCCCCCGCCCCAGGCCCCGCCCCGCCCCGCCCAAGGGACCTGCTCCCACGCCGGCCCGCTCCGCGGTGTACGCCTCCCCTTCGCCTGTGGCCCCAGCGCATTAGCTCGGTCGGCGAGGAACGGTCCTGTCCCGCAGTCACGGGGGCTGCCTGGGGTGGCCGAGCACGCAGACCGAAAGGAATTGGTTGTGCAGACAGGAACTGGTTGTGCAGAAGGCAGAAAACCTGTCCAGGGTTTGGGGGAGAAATGTAAAGAAAGAGTTTAGAGGTACACTCTGGCTAATTGGGCAGTGCGCACTAACATTGCAAAAGGCAGCTGGAAAGGGTTAGGTGAGCCGCAGTTTGCCGCTCTGTTGACTAATGAGTTTGCCGACCACTGGCCGTTAGGCAATTGTAATAATTCTCTGAATTTGGACACTCGAGCCTGAGACTAAGAGGACCTCTAGGAGCCGAGGATAGGGTTTCAGGAAGTCCGGAGGCTGGGTGGCCCTGGGGCAGCGGAGGTTTCTGCACGGCACGAGCGGGCAGCACCCGGCGCTGGGATGCGGGTTTCCAGTGCTGGCCTGTAGGAGTCGACCCCTCACAGTCCCAACAGCGACTCTGGAGTGAAGCTGGTAACTCTGTCTGGGGCAATAGGTGAGTATGCAGAATGTCCTGGGCCAACTGGGATGCAGGATCACCCTGCTAGCCTGGTCTGCCAGGGTCCGGGAGGAGGGCAGAATCACTCTGGGAAGCTTACTTTAAGTTATTTTCTAATTGGGGTTCTATCACTGGCATTCAATAATCAAATATGGTAGATGTCGATATAAACAGGTGGTTTCATGGTTGACAGTCAGAGCTATCAAAAGTCTTCTGAAATGTTGCCTGACTCTGAATCTACATTCAAGATGTAGAGGCTGGTTTTCTTTAAACCTTGGAAGCTTAAACTGATAAGATGTCCTTGTGATCTCAAGAATTTGGAGGCACTTGTTAACACCTGGAGAGGAGGTGAGGCTTATTTGGTTTCTTCACTCCAGAGAGTCTCAAACTTGTGCTGCATCAGAATCACCTGCAGTACTTGTTAAAACACAGATTGCTGGGCCCCACCTAGAGTATTTGTATTTCTAACAAGTTCTAATGATGTTGATGCTGCTGACCTGGAGACCACCTTTTAGAACTTTTCTTTTTAAGATACTATAAAGAAGGGGTGGGGGATTCCTCAGCCCAGCCTGTACCTTCTCGCAATCTGGAACCACTGGTTCCTAACCACTCACCTGATTGCCCCTAATCACTCTACCTGCCTGTCTGATTGCCCCTAACTGCTCTCCCCTGCTTGCCTGATAACCCCTAACCGCCTCTGCCTTGCCCCCACCACCATGGCTTTGTCCAGAAGGATGTCTGAAAGATGTCCATGCTATCTGGTCTAATTGGCATATTACCCTTTCATTACTATAGATTATTAAAGATAATTCACATCCCATTAAAACTCACCCTTTTAAATTGCACAATTCAGTGACTATTAGTATATTCACAAAGTTGTACAACCATCACCATTATTTAATCCAGAACATTTTCATTCCTTCAAAAGAGAAACCTCTTAGCCATTAATAGTCACTCCATATTCCCCACCTCCCTCCACTCCTGGCAACTTTAACTCATTTCTATCCCTATAGATTTGCTCACTCTGGACATTTCATGTAAATAAAACCACATAATATGTGGCCTTTATGTCAGAATTCTTTTAGTTACCATCACCTGTTCAAGGTTCAGCCATGCTAGAGGATGTCAGTGCTTCATTCTGCTTATGGCTGAATAACAGCCCATTGTCTGGATAGGCCACATTTTGTTGATCTGTTCATCAGTTGGACATTTGTGTTGTTTTCCTTTTTTGGCTACTGTGAATGATCATGCAAAAACAGCTGTGTGCCAGTTTTCCTGGAGACATGTTTTCAGTTCTCTTGGGTAGGTCCCTAGCAGTGGAATTGTTCCATCATATAGCAAGGCCATGTTTATCTTTTTGAGAAACCACCAAACTGTCAAAGTATCCATGCCATTTCACATTGGCACCAGTGATGTGTGAAGGTTGCAGTTTCTCTGTATCTCTTCAACATTTATTATTGCCTATCTTTGTTATTGTAGCCATCCTAGTGAGTCAGAAGTGGCACCTCATGTGGTTTAGGTTTGCAGTTCTCTAATGACTTACGATATGGAGCATCTTTGTTTTTTTAATAATATGTTTTTATTGATTTCAGAGAGAGGAAAGGAGAGGGAGAGAAATAAAAACATCAATGATGGGAGAAAATCATTGATCGCCTACCTCCTGCACACCCCCAATTGAGGATCAAACCTGAAACCCAGGCACATGCCCTGACCAGAATTGAACCGTGATCTCCTGGCTCATAGGCTGACACTCACACACTGAGCCACACTGTGGGCTGGGGAATCTTTTCGTGTATTTGATGGTCATTTGTGTTTCTTTGGAGAAATGTCTATTCACATCCTTTGCCTATTTTATTTTATTTTATTATTATGTTTGAATCCTCACCTGAGGATATTTTTCCTATTTGTTTTTAGAGAGAATGAAAGGGAGAGAGAAGGGTAGAGAGAGAGAAACATTGATGTAAGAGAGACACATTGATTGGTTGCCTCCCACATATGCTCCAACTGGAGCTGGGGATGGAACCTGCAACTGAGGTACATGCCCTAGATCAGAAATTGAAGCCATGACCCTTTAGTCCATGGGCTGATGTGCTAATCACTGAGTCAAAGTGGCCAGGGCCTTTGTCCATTTTAAATGGGGTTACCCTTCTCATTAAAGCATGTTTTAAAATAGCAATTGTTTTCAGAAAAGTATGGATGGGTACAGACTTTTAGAAATGGCTACGTGTTCGAGGTGTGTGTGTGTGTGTGTGTGTGTGTGTGTGTGTGTGTGAGAGAGAGAGAGAGATTGAAAGAGAGAGATACGGCTGTGAAGATTGCTTTGGGGGAGAGATAATGAACACAGCAAACTGACTGACATTGGCATGTGGAGTTCTGAGCCATGACGTTTACCTGCATCTGCTGCTGTGTCCTCCTTGCTTGACTAGAGGTTATAAATGCAGAGTGGGGGCAAAAAGCAGATGTGTTGGCCTTGGGGTTTCTGGAAGATTACCTGTGGTCTGGCCAGCCTCCTTCCCAGCCTGTGCTTCCCTCTACCATCCCTGCCTGCACTGGTGGTGGTCGGCAAACTCATTAGTTAACAGAGCCAGAGCCAATATTAACAGTACAACGATTGAAATTTCTCTTGAGAACCAAATTTTTTAAAGTTCTTCTAATGCCACTTCTTCAAAGTAGACTCACCCAGGTCATGGTATTTTGTGGAAGAGCCACACTCAAGCAGCCAAAGAGCTGCATGTGGCTTGCGAGCTGTGGTTTGCTGACAACTGGGTTAGGGTGAAATTTCCTTTTTTTTTTTAAAGTTCCCAGTCCAGCTATTAAATTCAGGGAAATGGTTGTTTCCTAACAACCTTACCAAGTGGGTCTGACCCCTGAATTCCCATCAGTGCATTTAAAATAACCGGAATTTCTGAAATGTTGGCTGCCACTCCGCGCTTCTCAGTGAAACGGTGGACTTTCCCTCTTCAGATGTATAGAGTGAGTTCCAAGCAGTGTAGATGCTGGGATAATGGGGTCAGGCCTGGCCCAGTGGCAGCCTGAGGATTAAGTGGCCAGGCCTCCCTCTGGCCCATGCAGCCCCTCTCCTGTCAGGTGCTAGAATGTCACAGGACTATATATTAGAGCTTTTGTGGTTTAGGTTTGGTGTGTATGCTTTGACTGTGTAAAATTGCCAGGGTGGGGCTGTGTGTGTGTGTTTTAATAATTGAAGTGATTGTTATTACCAGAAATTAACATTTTAGGGAAAATATTCCAATGATTGTACTGTGTTGTTTGAGGAACTGTTTGACTCTCCCTTCCCATCATGGCTTGTAGTCTTTCCTATGTCATAATAAAGCAACATTTTTTTTTCTGAAAAAAAAAAAATAAATAAATCAGGTTGCCTTTTTATTGTTGCGTTGTAAGAGTTATCTGTGTTTTGGGGATACTAGACTTCTTAAATTATTTGAAATCTAGTCCTCACATGTTAACTGGATGAGGGAGGTGTTAGGTCTGAACAAATAAATGAATGGATACCCCCTTCACAGTGGACATTCCACTTGCTTAGACCACATTCCACATGCTGAGACTATTCTCTCTCCCCTCTGGAGTTTCCCAGAATCCAGATCTGCACAGAGAATTCTTTGCTCGGAAGAAGCCCATCTAGAGTCCTTTAAAAACCTCTGACTCCCTGTCTTTGGGTGCTGGTGCCATTTGGGGGCTCAGCCCGTCTGGTATCCAGATAACCTAATACATAATTCATTACCCTTTTTGGCCTCGGGTGTTCCTTCTTCGGCGACCCTAACAGTGAGTATTTTATGACCCCTATTTGAGAGACGATAAAACAAAGGCCAGACAGGAGAAATCCTGCCAAGTTCATCTTGTACATGGCAGAGGTGGCACTCATGTGCAGACCTCCTGGCTCCCACTCTTTGCTATCTGCATGGGACATCTGCAGCAAAATCAAGATGCTGCAGAGAAAGAAGTGGATGCTGTGGGAACCACACCTCAGAACTCTGAATTCGTCTTCCAGGTGAAGCTGAATACAGTGGCAGAAGTGGAACCCATGCTGCCCTGAGCACCAGCACATTCCACTTCTGTGGCCAATTTGGTGATGACCACATGTCTCCCAGCAAGTCGTCAAGTTTAAGGAAATGCCATTCTTGCCTGGGTTATTTCCTGGGGGAATTAGATCAGCTCTACTACTCACAGGGCTACCACCTGAGCTGGAAGTTTATCTGGAGACAGCAAAGCCAGCGATGTGCCCTGTATCCAAGGACTGAACCATCCACACCGCTGTAACAACAGTCCCCTGGCAGTTAGCTCCTGTGAGCCACTCGCTGCAGCCCCTTTTGCTTAAGCCAGTTTGGGTTGGGTTTTCTGTAAGATTCCTCATTGATACAGGTTACCCCCAACAGTATTACCACAAAGCAGCTTTTTCAATAGGTTTTTATTGAAATGGTTATATTAGCAAATCCCACATACAGGTATACACTATTGGCATGTAGACATATACCATACAATTTTCACTACTTGGTTATACTTACATCAACCATATGGACCTGGGAGTTGTGTTGTCCAGAACATTTTAAAGGGTTTATTCGACCTGGTGCCAAGAAAGCAGCTCATAGTCTACTTGCAAGTGTGTGTGTTCTAGACAAGATGGACTCCTCCTACAGTGAGTCCCTATAGGAAGCTAATAATCAGTTTTGCTTCTTGAATCTTTGATGTATGTTCTTTCTGGCACAAGATAGCCAATGGTGGGTTAAAATTCAAGCGTCTAATTTCCCTTTCATCACTCAAGGTAGCAGCTAAGCCATTTGCCACATTTAGGTACATCCAAGCCTCCCCCACCCAAATCATCTGTGTTGTAGTTAGAAAAATAGTTAGTATGCCATTCTCTGAGATGTTGTGCATAGTTAGCAGAAACCCAGAGGAAGAGAAACTCTTGAATTACCCCAATATGAAAGGGGCAACTTGACCATTTGATGAGTACAAAAGCTACTGAGGGTCAAAAACAATTGAGACATATTTGGCCTAGAGTTTGGACAACTCCTTCTCTCCTACAGGACCAGGTTTGCTTTACCAGGAGCTGGTGTTCCCTGGACTCCAAACAGCATTTCCCAGCTTGGTGTCTGTTCCTGTTTCTGTAACCTCATTGGTTGTTTCCTTAGAGCCACTGCCACTCAGGTAGCCCCTGCTTCCCACTCTTAGCTAGGACACCAGAATCTGGCCCCAAGCACTGGCCCAGGGCATCACTCCTCCAGTGGGGTCAGCAGCGAGGCCTGGGCACTATGAATGGGCACAGTAGCCTCTCTGCTTTTCTCCAGGATGGCATGTATCATCTCAGGCTGGGCACCCAGGGAGGGAGCTGGGACCCCGGCACTGGCCACACCTGGTGACCTGGTCCATTGGGCATGTTGGCAGTCACTAGGTGGCCAGCCTTTCCTCTTGGAAACAGCTTACTCATCTAAGGAAAAAAATGGCCTGGACATTGCTGCCCGCCTACCCATGCCCACTTTTTGTTTTTACAAACATCTCGCCTTGGTTCCTCTCAGTCCCTAGAAAAGTCCATTAATGTCACACAGTGTAAATATACCTGGCTTTAAATGTGGATGAAGGATAATTCTGAATGCAAGTTAGAGTTTACGTGTGTTGGGTTAAACTTGTAAAAATAGTTCAGAACAATCATCTGTAACTCGATAGTTGCCAGTAGCTGTTGAGATTTCTGGAGAGAGAGGGTGATCACTGCTACTGCTGAGGGCATCAAGGGCCATGACTGGCACCCCACGGGGACCACCGTGGACTAGAGAGCACGGAACTGTTCCAGCCCAGCATTAAAACAGACTGAGGGCCCTGGGTGCTGTCCCTGGGTAAAGGGCTCCCTGCAGCAGAGAGCAGGTGCTCAGGACATGCTCCAGCGCTCAGCTCTCCACAAGAAAGTGGCGTGCTTTGTGAAGACACTTTCTGCTGAGCTAGGCCACATTGGGCTTAGCCGGGCACTCTAGCAGCTGCCTCTGGACCAGCGGTGCTGTGGTAGGCCCGCTGCTTCTGAGAGGGCCAGTCCTTCCAAGCCACAGAGCCAGGCCTTGCCACCCAGCCTCACATCTCCCCAGGCAAACCGCATCTCTCCAGCTACATGGCCGAGGGAGAGTCCACGGGAAGATGGAGGGCCCAGCACCGAGGGTTGGCACTCCAGCAGCACTGAGTCCTGAAAGTTAACACTCCAGCTGTATGAAGTTCAAAGTGTTGATGTTTTTCATTTGTTGTGAAATATCTTCCTTTTTCCCAAGTCAGGGCCAAGAAAATGGAAAAATGGCATGAGCTAGGGTGAAGCTTCAGAGGGAAAATCCCAGGTCAGACCCAGGCCATGGGCTAGGCCCCTGCAGGGCCTCTCAGGACCATGAACCAGGTCTTAGTGCAGACATGTTGTCCTTTCCGCAGCAAGGCTTACATGCCCCTGCCTGCGGTGTCCGAGGGCTCCCGGGTCGAAGCCCTGAGAGCACAGGGCACTGTTCTCAGCTGGCTGCGCTGCTGCGGACCCCATCTCTTTCCTTCCAGCTAAGGAGCCTGGGATCTGCCAGGACACGCTTTGGAAAGAGGGTAAACCTCCAGCTGTCCAACGCCCAGAGGCGTCCCTGGCTACAGAGGGCTCCCGGCCCTTCTCCCAGGCCTTCAGAGGTGATGCAGGAGGCAACCGATTGATGTGTTGCCACTGGCTGGGAAAGGGATGGTTCTGGCCATGATGTGTTGCCACTGGGACCTGAGCCTCTGGCAGCCAGGCGGCCTCTGCAGGAGACGTCAAGACAGAAGGCAGGCAGGGCCCCACACATGTGTCTCCATCTGGGTTGCTGTTTTCATGCCTAAACTGCATAAGGCGCCTTCCAGTCCTGCTGACAGGAGCGCAACCACGTCCCGGGTATTACAGGGTACCACACTCACGCTCATCCTCGGCCCAGTGGGCTTTGGGACAAGTCACCAATGAAACTAGACACGCAGCACTTGTAACAACTGCTCTCGGGCGGGTGGGTGTCACAGTGGTTGCCCGCACTTATGGTGGCGCAGGGAGCACCTTCTGCATGGGATCCCAAGCGTTGTTTCAGGCAGTGGATAAGGCCTTGAGCAGGGAATCACACTCAGTGCTTTTTCTAAACCAGTGGCTGTCAGCAGCTCCTTCTGCCTGCACCTCAGTCGGCCTCCTGGGGCTTTACCCATGCCTGGCTTGCATGTCACTAGGCAACTGAGCCCCACGCTGGCTTCCAGCATCTTCTGGAATAAGGGAACACCAGAGCCTGGAGACATTCCCTGTGGGATTCTAACTCCAGGGTGTGTGTGGGAAGGAGAGTGCATGTGTTTGTGTGCATACTCTGTGTGTGTGTGTGTGTGTGTGTGTGTGTGTATGTGTATGTGAAAAAGAAAGAGAGGGGAGGGGCACCTGAGGGCTGCACTGAGATGGAGACTCTGTGGTAGGTATAGGTGACACTTCCAGTGTCTGATGCGCAGAGGGGCCAAGCCCAGATCACTCTCCTTCCCCAAATTTCTGCTGGAGACCCAGTGCTGGATCTCCATTCCACTTGCTTAGACCACCTGGATGCCCTGCCAGCTCCCACAGGGCTCACCCTGGGTTTTACTAACATCTCCCTAGCCACCAAGACTAGCAACCTGGGCTTCTGCTTCAATCTTGTGGCTCCCTCCTCTCCCATTTTAAGTCAGATCCGGTCTTGGGCCCAACTGGGAAGCTTTCTGCTTAAGGCAGACCCGGCCCTTAGGCATGGCAGTGCCCACCCAGCCCGCCTCGTTGCCAGCTCTCTCTCTAAACAGAGATTTAGGCCCTCTCTAAAGCAAAGCTTCCTGCTAGCATCCGACACCAACAAGCCCCAAGGAGACACGTGTCATAACATATCTTCTTTCTTCCCCAAGTCAGAGCGAAGAAAACAGAAAAATGGCGTGAGCTAGGGTGAAGTGTGAGAGGGAAAATCCCAGGTAAGTCCCTTTGCCATCTCAAGCTCCCCCAGCTTGCTGTCACTGGGTGTTGCATTTCGAGGTGCTTCCTGGTCTCTCCATGCTGCACCATGCCCATATGTGAGCCCTGGACGATCCCTCATTTCATCTGGTCCCAAAGCCCCATTGGCTGTTAATGTGCTGGTGTCCTATGACAGCCAAATCTTCATCATCTCTGGGTTTAACCTGAGCTCTGAGCGTCTAAGTTTGGCACATAGAGAGAACGAAATAAAGGTCTGTTGACAAAATCAGCCTTATAACCCTACCTTCTTCCATCCAACTCCCACCTCTGGACATCAAATGTTTTTGTTCCATGATATTTATGAGCAGCAGCCACTTGTCAAGATGATCTGACATCAATACTGCCTCCTTGTTTGCTTACAGCAGAAACACTGCATATATAACAAAGGTCAATAGCAAGGCAACATTTTGATTTTTCTTCCGTTAAAACCAGTTTTGTTTTTGCTTTGTTTTGGTTTTGTTAATCTTCACCTGAGGATATTTTTTCAATTGATCTTTTATAGAGAGAGTGGGAAGGAGGGAGGAGGGAGAGAGAGAAACATCTACGTGAGAGACACATCAATCGGTTGCCTCCTGCATCTGCTCTGACAGGGGCTGGGAATGGAACCTGCAACCCAGGTACATGCCCTTGACCAAATCAAACTTGTGACCCTTCTGTGGGCAGGTTGATGCTCTAACCACTGGACAACACCACCAGGGCCAGTTAAAACCAGTTTTGTTTAACATGTAGATCAAGGAAAGAATTGGACATGAGGGGTAATAAAAATATGAGAAGAACTTTTAAAGCCCAGAGAAAACATCAAATTAATTATATTTAGCAATCTTATTTTGTTTAAATCCTTTGTGACTCCATTTTTTTTAAGTTCTCACTGGAGGACATGTCTTTATTGATGAGAGAGAGAGAGAGAGAGAGAGAGAGAGGGAGGAGAGAGAGAGAGAAAGATGTGAAACATTGGATTGCTTCCCACACTCCTGTATGTGCCCCAACTAGGGATTGAACCCACAACCTAGGTATGTGCCCTAACTGGGAGTTGAACGGCAATCTTCTGGTGTATGGGACGACACTCCAACCATCTGAGCCACCTGGCCAGGCACACCCATATCTTTTGGAAGCCAGGCTGTGGCAGGCTTGAGGGGCTGGTGGTTGTCTCCTGGGCATTCTCTGAGTCAGGCCTGAGGAGGGGCAGGGAGATGGAGCCTTTCTGAAAAAAGTAGGGCTCACCAGAGTTTACAAGGTACTGCTGACCCCCTGGTGATAGAATTGGTGTTCCTCTGAGGGGGCAGCGGTAGGCGGTGCTGGGCAGACATGCTGCCCAGTAGCACAATCCGCGCCCTGTCCCACCACCCGCCCCGCCACAGGCGCCCCAGTCGGGGCCTCTGCCTGTGGCCAGCTGGCCGGCCAGCTACTTCTCCTCTGAGCCTGAAGTAACGGGAAAGAAGGGCTATGGGAAGTTCTTCCCTTAGAAAGTTAAAAATCACCAAATTGTAGGCATTTGCATTTTAACTGCTACAATCCAATTCCTGTGGCTCCAGACCTCAGCCCACATGCATCTGGGGTCTGCTGCCAGCGGAGGCCACTGTAGGGATGGAGGTCTGTGGTGGAAGTCACTGTTCTGCTCCTCTATCTTCCAATACTCACCCCCACTGCACCCCCTAAATGATCAGAGGTTATCATACACTCCCCGGTAACATCCTCAATGCTGTGAGATCTGCAACAGCTGAGATGCTCTTACGATGTGGAAAAGGAACCTCTTCACACCCCTAACTACGCGCACCTGGCCACCAAGCTTCCAGCTGAGCTTCTCAGGGGCAGGAGTGTTCGTGTGGAGTTGTGTTCTCCCGAAGCTCCTATCCTGGGCAGCCCTCCTGCCCACCCCCGTCCCACCAGGCCCTCCGGGTGGCTCGGCAGAAGGTTTCCCTCAGCTCAGCCACCAGTATAGAGGCCGCTTTGGAGACAATCGTGCCACCCTCGCTCTGCCTGAAGCACATGGCCTGCTGGGAGAAGCCTCTGTCCCCCTGGACGACGCAGGGCACCAGGGAGCTGAGAAAGCAGCTCCGATTTCCAGAAAAGAGGGTCTAGCTGGGTCTGAAGCACTAGCTGCGGGGAACTCCCTAAGAAACACTTCCTCCGTTATTCGGCAGGAAACGTGTGCCCTAGATTTACCAGAAATTCAAACATGGTATCAAGAATTGGATTTTTAGGGGCCTGGATTTTAAATTTCTCCCCAAGTAATGTAATTTAACTTAACTGCTTTTGTGAGACGGCACACGTGGGAAGAAAATGCTGCTCTGGAATCTGAGTTATGGTTCGGAAAAGCAGGTGTGGTGCAGACAGCATGGCCAGAACCATCCCTTTCCTGAGCGAAGAGCTGAACCAAACCCAAAGACAGGCGGAGTCTGGGGTCTCTGCAGATGGTGCTCAAGCGCCTGGACTCCAGTCTCTTGCCAGCCAGTGGCAAACTTGTCTATGAACAGGGCTTCTTGAAACTGTTTTTTATAAAAAAATATTTTTATAGTGCAATGACTATAACTAGGAAACAAGCAAAAGCCCTTGGTTAAAGGGAAAAAGAAAAACCTGCCAAGATCTTAAAATTCTGCACTGTTCTAACCTCAAATGATGAAAAACCAAAGGCTGCTGGTTGCTCTGAGGCGTCAATCCTCAGGCTGCTCCGCCTGGTTCAGCCTGGTTCGGTGGGGGTTTTGCTCTGGGTGTAACTGTGTCTGCAGCATCTTAGCAACAAATCGCAAGCAGAGATGCTGGGAAAAAGAAGCCGGTGCACGCGGGAAAGGGCAAGTGTCCCCTCAAACCCCTGTCTGACAGGTCCATGAGAAGAGCAGCATGGGGACATGTTCTGTCTGCTGCTGGTCTAACTCTCGGCATATGAGACTGGAGGCCCTTTCTTGTAAAAAGATGGGAGGGCTCTGACCCCTCTTCGTGGCTGTCACCAGGAGAAACAGGCTGAACTAGGGTGTGTCCTTGAGCAAGAAGGATGTCTAGATTTGTTTCGTAAATTTGCTCATCACGATTCCGTGTTGGGATTACTCTTAAAATGCATGTTTCATGCATGTTTCTTGTGATGTTAACTTGTCCTCCCAGGTGTGTAGGAAGGGCACATGTCCCAAATCTGCACTATACACAACATCTTCTTCTGAAAGCTCCTGCACCTTCTTCATGCCATTGCCAAGGCTGGTAGAGAGCACTGGGTTGGACCAGTGAAGACTGAAGCGAGATGCTTATTCCGTGTCTGCCAGCGAGGGGGCGATGCAATCTAAACAAAATCACGCAGAACCTTTCTGATTTTGACATCCACTGGCTGTCACTCTGAGATGATTGCCAGGCTGGCCTGCTGCGTGTCACTTCCCACACACCTCAGTGGTTGCCAAGCAAACAAGTCACAGGCCTTGTGGACAGAGCCTTCAGGGTTCGGTGGTCACATAAGCACATGACACCTTAGGTCATGCTCTGTGACGATGTGGACGGCTGCCTGTCCTGCACAGCCTGCCTGCAGCCCGTGCTGATGCTCTGGGTGGCCAGTCTCAGAAAAGGGACAAAAGGTAAGGCTTTCTCTCAGGAACCTTCAGAAAGAGGCCTTTTAACAGGAAGTAGATTAAGAGACAGGAAGATATAGAGTGAGCCATGCAGCAGCAACTCGTGTCCATGTCAGCAAGAAGCATGCCCATGGGCATCAGTATGCATCATAAATGAGGAGCACAAAGGTATTTAAAAATGCCAGCATCACCCTGACACAGATAGCATGTGTCTATTCAGACATACGTTTATGATGCACCATTCACCCTGGGCTGCCTCTTCTGCAAACAACCAGGCTTGTCAGGGCCCGTGGTCAGTGGCCAGCTTTGGGCGGGTTTTGGGTGCCACCAGGTCACCTGGGAAATAAGGCTGTTCTCAAAGCCTCACCAGGGGGGAATTTTGCAATTTAACCCTGAGCCCCAACCTGAGCTTGGAAAGCGCTGCCATTCTTCCAAAACAGACGCTGACAGAAGAATATGAAACAAGAAAGGTGATCATAAATCAAATCGCAGAAGAGGTGACCCCCAACGGCCCCTCTTTTAAAAATCAGGTTTTGTTCTCATCATACATGTCCAAAGAAGGTTCGAGTGTGGAGAGTTCACTTTCATACACCAGGCTCCGAGGGGACAGAGAGCTTCGATGAAAGAAGTGGCCACCTGGAGAAGGAACAAAAAGCACAGACTTACTAGCTCATCAAGCCTCTACTCCCCACTTTCCCACATGGCTTAGAGAAAAGAAGGTGAATTATCTTCAAAGCATCACATTTGTTCAAATATGTGTCTTTATTTTGGGTTCTTATCATGAGAAAAATTCAAAGAGTTCAGGCATTCCTCAATTTAAGCAACTTTAAACACGACAATTCCAACATTTGTGTCCCCAAAAGATGAACCACTGGAGCTCTTTAGAGCAAAAGCTGTCTGGTGTGCTTACACAGCCTCCACCCACAAACTTGAAGACTGTGACCGAGAGACCCACAACCACATGGAAAATTCTGTTTCCTGCCTGAGCCCGGGGTGGGGTACACAGAGCCGCTTCCCCACTGGACACAAAATCACACAGCTACTTCTGTGATTTATCTTTGAGGCTCTGATAGTGCCCTACAATTTTTTATGTATATTAAAGTTATACCTTAACATGGTTCAGACAGTTCCTCCCATATGTGTTAAGACCAGTAATCTGCGACCCCCTTCCTCAGAGACAGCCACTTTGAACTGATTCATGGCATACTTCCTTCCATGTCTCTAACCAGCATTTTTTCAGCCTTAGACTTTACCTGCTGAACCCCACCATGGAGGACGCCCCCATCTACCCATTTACACAGCCACACATTTCCCATCGCCTCAGCATAATTATATTTTTAAGAAAATTCAGTGTTTACATTATTTGATGATTTGTGCTATTGAGAGCTAAGCCATGCTTGCATTTCCTTTTCTGAATAACTGTGTTTCATTTTGCAGGTTTATTGAGGTATAATCGACATATAACGAAATGCACATATTTAAATGTACAATTTAATGAGTCTTGACCTATGTACACGTCCCTGAAACAATCACTGAAATCAAGACAGCAAGCATCTCCATCACCCCCAAAACTTCCTGGTGACTCATAATTCTTCCCTTTGTTTCCACCCTAGTCATACCCCCAGTTAGAGGAGGTGAGTCTGTATCTTTCTAGAACTTTATGTAAGTGGAGTCAGATAGTAATTTATTGGCTCTTACAGATAAAGCTGCTCTGGACATGTGTGTGAGTTTGACTGCCATTGCTCTCGGTGGATTTCTCAGAGTGAAGAACTGAATAGATGTGAGTTGATGTTTCTAAAGCGGTTGAACTTCTGAGCATCCTACCAGCAGTGTGAGTTCTACCTCCCAGCATGTACACAGTCAACATTTGATGTGTGAGCCATAGAAGGAATGCAGTAGCATCTCACTGTGGCATAGTTTGCATTTCCCTGATTTCTGGCACTTTTCATGTGCTCACATACCAATTGTATATATATTTTGTGAAGCATTTTGCTCAAATCTTTTGCCCATTTAAAAAATTGGATTGTTTTCCTATTATTGAGTTAAAAGAGGTTTTTTTTTTTAGAATATTTTGGACACAGCTCCTCTCTCAGACATACATGTTTTTGCAAATATTTTTTCCCCAGTTTGTGGCTTGCCTTCTTATTTTCTTAACAATGCCATTTGAGGAGCAAAAGTCTGAAATTTTAATAAAATCTGATTTATTGGTTTTTCTTTCTAGAGTGAATGCTTTTGTAGCAGGATAAAGAAATATTTGCAAACCTCAAGGCCATTAAGATTTTTATCCTAGAGAGGAATCCAAGATGGCAGCATAGGTAAACACCTACACTGCTGCCTCGCACAACAATTTCAAAACTACAACTAAAAGACAGAACGGACATCATCCAGAACCACAGGAAAGCTGGCTGAGTGGAAATTCTACAACTAGAGGGAAAGAGAGGGTCTCACGGAGACCCAGAGGAGCTGCAAAAAGCTGAGGTACGGAGACGCGCGAGCGTGGAGAGAACGGGTGCCAGAGTACCTGGCTGGTTTTCTCTGGCAGGAGGGAAACGGAGACTCTCAAAGGCATTGAACCCCTTATCTTACGACACTAAACTCCAGATCCAGCCAGAACTCATACAGGGGGAGTTTGGACTGTGAAAAGGGAGAGGTGCATGGAAATGTAGGGGAGTCGCAAAAGATCAGACTGCGTAGAGGACAGACTGCTGATTGTGCCGCTGGTTTTCGTGAGTGGGCAGGAGACAGATCCTCCCAACTGTGCCACTTCTGACTCCACTAAGCCCCTGTTTCGGGTGAAACCCTGGGGACCTAGATTCGTGTAGTCCTGGAGCACAGGGGAGCCGGAAAGGCAGCGGTCTAGAGGCACTGTGCGCGTGCACAAGGACCGCTCCAGCGATTACCCAGTCACGTGAGACTCAGGGGCCATGGAGGGCGGGGCCGACTGGAAGGCAAGGTGGTCCCTTTAGCCCTGAGACTCCAGCCATCCCAGGCTAAACAGAGAGGCTTTTGCAGTTTTGCAAGTCTGGTATCATAAGGCTGAATCCAACACAGAAGTTCTCCCGGCATAGTGAAAATGCCGAGACAAGGGAAGGGATCACAAACAAAAGAAATGGAGGAAAACAAACGACTGGATATAGAGTTCAAAGCCATGCTTATAAGGTTTTTCAAGAATATGCTAGAAAAGTTGGATAAAGTTAGCAAGAGCCAAGAGGAGATGAAAAAGGACCAACTAGAGATGGAAAAGGTCCAACTAGAGATGAAAAAGGACCAACTAGAAATTAAACATACACTGACTGAAATAAAAAATATTATACAGAGTACTAACAGCAGACTAGAGAAAGGCAAGAATCAAGTCAAAAATTTGAAATATAAAGAAGCAGAAAACACTCAACTGGAAAAGCAAGAAGACAAAAGAATCCAAAAATGTGAAGATAATGTAAGGAGCCTCTGGGACAGCTTCAAGCGTACAAACATCAGAATTATGGGGGTTCCAGAAGAAGTGAGAGAGCAAGATATTGAAAACCTACTTAAAGAAATAATGACTGAAAACTTCCCACATAAGAAATAGACTTACAAGTCCAGGAAGCACACAGAACCCCATATGAAAGGAATCCAAAGAGGACTACACCAAGATACATCATAATTAAAATACCAAGAGCAAAAGACAAAGAGAGAATATTAAAAGCAGCAAGAGAAAAACAGTTCATTACCTACAAGGGAACACCCATGCGACTGTCAGCTGATTTCTCAACAGAAACGATGCAGGCCAGACGGGAGTGGCAAGAAATATTCAACGTGATGAATAGCAAGAACCTACAACCAAGAATAATCTATCCAGCAAAGCTATCATTCAGAATTGAAGGGCAGATAAAGAGCTTCACAGATAAGAAAAAGCTAAAGGAGCTCATCAACTCCAAACCAGTACTATATGAAATGCTGAAAGGCACTCTTTAAAAGAGGAAGAAGAAAAAGGTAAAAGACAAAAAATTATGAACAACAAATACATATCTATCAACAAGTGAATCTAAAAATTAAGGGAATTAAAAATTTGATGAACAGAGTAAACTGGTGAATATAATAGAATCAGGAGCACAGAAAGGGAGTGGACTGATAATTCTTAGGGGGAAAGGGGTGAGGGGTGTACAGGGAGAGACTGGACAAAAATCATACACCTATGGATGAGGTCAACGGGAGGGAGGTAAGGGTAGAGGGCGGGTTGGGAACCAGGTGGAGGGGCGTTATGGAGGGGGAAAAAGAGAAACAAATGTAATAATCTGAATAATAAAGATTTAATTAAAAAAGAAAGAAAAAAAAGAAAGAAAAAGATTTTTATCCTATGTGTTCATCTAGAACTTTTATAGTTTTAGTTCTTGCATTTAGATAAACCACTTCAAATACATTTTTGTATATGGTGAGGAATAAAGATTGAAATTCATCTTTCTACCTATGGATAGGTTCAATAGTTTCAGCATCATTTGTTTAAAGAATTAGCCTTTCCCCAAGTGAATTCCCTTAGTTGAAAATCGATTGCTCTTATAGGTATGGGTTTTTCTGGGCACTATTTTGTTTCAGCAATCTATTAGCCTATCTTTACTATAGCTTTAACTGTTAAAGTTACCCATCTTGTCATTGGTTTCCTATTTAAAATAACATACTTAAAGTTATTTTAAAGTCCATGTCATATATTTGCAGTATTTGTATTTCTTGTTGGTCTATTTCTATTCTTTGTTTTTCCTACTTTTTGGTCATTTGGTTTTCTGGTATGTCTGTGTTTTTGTTGTTGTTAATCCTTACCTGAGGATATTTTTCCATTGATTTTTAGAAAGTATAGAAGGGAGGGGGAGAGACAAAGAGAGAAGAATATCAATGTGAGAGAGACACGTTGATTGGCTGCCTCCTGCACTGGCGATCGAGCCCACACCTGCACTGGAAATCAAGCCCACAACCCAGGCATGTGCCCCAACCAGAATCGAACCATAACTCCTGGTTCATAAGTCGATGCTCAAACCACTGAGCTACACTTGCTGGGCTATGCCTGGTACTTCTTATTTTATTGTATTATTCTTTCTTTAAAAATATTTTTATTGATTTTGGAGAGGAAGGGAGAGAGATATATATAGAAACAACAAAAATGAGAGAGAATCATTGATTGGCTTTCTCCTGCCCTTAATTTGGGGATCAAGCCCGCAACGTGTACATTTGTCCTTGACTGGACAGGTGAAAGAGGCGTGTTTGTGCTACTGCTCTGATAGTCTTGGAGACAGGGTGGGCTGGGCAGGCAGGGAGAGCTGACCAATTCAAGCAGGCTTTGTATACAACAACCAGCCAATTGCCTGTAAGGTACATCAGTTGCCGTGATTG
>JAAGEH010000289.1:3331491-3446165 GCA_011751065.1 Lasiurus cinereus | reverse complement strand
GCTGGTTGTTGTATACTGGGTACCATATACAGTATGGCACCAGTACATACAGTACAGTATACAAATGTCCAACAGTCAAAACCCCATCATGGCTCCACCAGCAAGAAGAAAGAAATATGAAGCCAGTTTCAAACTTAAAGTTGTAAACTTTGCCATGGAACATAATAACTGCGCTGCTGCAAAGACAATATGGAGTAACAGAAAAGATGGTTTGGGACTGGAAAGCAAATGAAAAAGCCTCAAGAGTATGCCAAGGGGTAAGTGTGCATTAAGAAGAGGCACTTCATATTGGCCAGAACTCGAAAAACATGTAGCAGACATGGTGAATGAGCATCGCCAAAATGGTTATGTAGTGACATGAAATAAAATACGTTTGTTTGCACTTTAGTGGGCTAAATCTAACCCAGACCACAGAAACAGATTTAAAGCCACTATATCCTGGTGTACTAGATTCATGGGAAGGCATGATATGGTACTGAGGCAAAAGATGAAAATTGCCCAAAAATTACCTGCAGATCTTGATAGCAAAGTAAATAGTTTCCATCGATATGTAATGCAACAGCGCACTAAACATGGCTATGCGTTAAATATAGTATTGGAAATATGGATGAAACTCCAATAAATTTTGATATGGTTGGAAATAAAACTGTCCATCAAAAAGGTGAAAAAACAATTTTAATTAAAACAATAGGACACAAGAAGTCCAGTTTTACAGCGTTACTAGGATGCACAGCTAATGGCACCAAACTGAGACCAATGATTATTTTTAAAAGAAAAACAATGCTGAAACTCAAGTTCCTTGTTGGTTGTTTCGTACACATGAATGAAAAAGGCTGGATGGATGAAGAAGGAGTAAAGCTATGGCTTGATAATGTATGGAGCAGGTGACCAGGTGGACTTATTAAAAAATGTAGTCTACTGGTGTGGGATATGTTCAGGGTTCATTTAATTCCCAGCACCAAGCAAAGGCTTGCAAGACTCAACACAGATGCGGCAGTTATTCCTGCAGGATTGACATCATTGGTACAGCCACTGGGTGTGTGCCTAAACAAGCCATTTAAAGATCGCGTTTGAGAACAGTGGAATGAATGGATGGTTAGTGGCAAAAAGTCATTCACAAAAGGAGGAAACATGCATGGTCCACAGTTGGATGTTTTGTTCAAGTTTGTCATAAAAGCCTGGAATGATATTGATACAGAAACAGTAATCAAGTCTTTTAAGAAGTGTGGCATATCAAATTCATTAGATGGTATGGAGGATGACTACTTGTGGCAAGATGAAGAGGAAGCCAAAGCTGAGACCACACCATTTGATACAGAATTCGATCCATACGATGACTGCCTTACAAATGTATCGCAAGATGTCATTGATGTACTTATGATATCTGGTGACAAACAGGAGGATTTTGAAGGCTTTTAAAGGGAAACTGTCATGCCAGCAAAACCTGTAAAAATACCCATGTAGCTTGCAGTTATGATGGGCGTTGCTAACTCACCAGGGACTTGCCCGGCCCTTGCTCTCTCTCTATTGTTTGTTATCTTCCTCCTATCACCATCAGTTCCAGTTTGGTTGACAACTTAGAAAACTAACAGCATGGCAGCTCTCATGGGTTTATTGTCTTATCCTTCCTTTCAGCTTTTGAGTGAATTAGGAAAAGTTTAATCCACTTGCACTGTTTTATGTTTACATGTTTGATGACAAACAACCTTATGTTTATAAGTGACGGTTTTCCTGCTAAGTACCTGCATGTCATAAGAATTTGAATTAAAATTATCATATTGAAATAAAATTTGATGTTTTTTTTTTAAATTTTTATTTGGTGTGTGTTGGAAGAGGGGTAGTCTTATATTTTAACTGGAAAAGTTGGGGGTTGTCTTATATACCGCAAAATACGGTATTTATTTTTGTTAACCATCACCCAAGGATATTTTCCCATTGATTTTAGATAGAGTAGAAGAGAGGGAGGAAGAGAGAAATATTGATTGGTTGTCTCCCACACAGGTGCCAGGAATCCAACCTGCAACCCAGGTATGTGCCCTTGACTGGGAATTGAACCCAAGACCTTTCAGTGCACTGGCTGAGGTTCTAATCATTGAGTACAACAACCAGAGCCCAAGTTATGACATTATTAATTACATTCTCTGTGCTGTACATTATATCCCATGACGTTACTTTATAACTGGAAGTTTGTACCTCTTTTTAAAAAAAATATATTTTATTGATTTTTTACAGAGAGGAAGGGAGAGAATTAGAAACATCAATGAGAGAGAAACATCAATCAGCTGCCTCTTGCGCACCCCCTACTGGGGATGTGCCTGCAACCAAGGTACGTGCCCTTGACTGGAATCAAACCTGGGACCCATCAGTCCGCAGGCTGATGCTCTATCCACTAAGCCAAACCTGTTTTGGAAGTTTGTACTTCTTAATCTTCTTCACCTTTTTCACCCCTTCCCCACCCATTCCTCTGGAAACCATCAGTTTGTTCTTCGTATCTATAAGTCTGTTTGTCCATTTCTTAAATTCAACATATAAGCAAGACCATATAGTATTGCCTCTGAGTTATTTCATTTAGCATAATATAAGGTAGGTCCATCCATGCTATCACAAATGGCAATATTTCATTATTTTTTTAATGCTGAATAATATCCCATTGTAACCTATATAATAAAAGTCTAATATGCAAATCAACCTGTGGCAGAACAAGTGGTGGAACAACCAGTCACTATGACCACCAAGGGGCAAATGCTCAATACAGGAGTTGCCCCCAGCCTGCTGGCCAAGGCGGGTGCCAGTGGGGGTCCCTTGATTGTCCTGCTTGTTGCCCTGCAGAGGGAGGTGACCAGTGGTGGTGGTGGGGAGTGGGGACAGCAAGTAGGCCAGCCAAGGTGAGTATCAGTGGGGGCCCTCTGATCACCTCACAGATTGGCCCTGATTGCCATCCAGGTCTAAGGACCCTACCCGTGGACAAATTTTGTGCACTGAGCCTCTAGTGTCTCTCTCTCTCTCTCTCCCTCCCTCCATATATATATATATATATATATATATATATATATATATATATATCACCCTAATATGCAAATAGATTGAACAGTGGAACAACTGAATAACCAGTCAGTATGACATGTGCTGACCACTAGCAGGCATGTTCGGAACATGATGGGCATTAGCTGGGGCGGGATGATGGAGCAGGTGAACAGGGGCACCAGACCAAGGGCGTCGCCAGTTGTTGTCATCAGGGCAAGCCTCTGGGGGTTACTGAAAATTCTTTGCTCCTGCCTGGTGCTCGCACCTGCTGCTGGCACCGGGGCCACTGCTTGCACCCACTGCTAGTGTCTGGAGCCAGCCCCAATTGCCCCTGATGGCTTCTCCACCTCCCCCTGCTCCTGAAGGGTGATTGGGCCTGCAGCCACCACTCCCACCTACTGGTGGCATTGACCCTGCTCGCACCCATTGCTGGCTCCGGCCCCAATGGCTCTATGCCATCAGCATGTGGGAGCAGTGATAGGAGCAGGGCTGCCGACAGACAGGGAACTGGGGGCCTTGGCAGGAGGGACTGAGTGGGGGCATCAAGGATGGGGCCAAGACCCTCCCCTGTGCCCACTGAAGCCTTGTGGTCTACAGTTCCTTTCAAGGTGCACAAATTCATGCACTGGGCCCCTAGTCTATAATAATATGCCTGGTATTTTGATGGATTGCTAGACATTGCATGTAAAGATAAATGTGGAGATAAACAGAGGTTGCTGATGGTGGTGTCTTCCATAGGGTTTTTATTACCTTAAGAAGGGATACATCACTTTTAGGATATGGCATATCAATTGAATCCAATTAGGAATTAAGCAGAGGCAGAGTTGGGCTGGTCAGATTCTGGTTCATCCTCTGCATCCTCAGTTGCAGGGTGCAGAGCTTTGGGGAGTCCAAGGGAAAGCCTCGGGTGTTCATCAGGCTCGTCCTCCTTGGTGGCCCTGAACACCCATTTGTCTCACAAGCACACTAAGACTGCCGGGCTCTCCTCAGCTCCATGTCTTTCACCCACATTTAGGCACTTCACAGTGTTTATGACAGCAAATGCCTGAAATGCCCAGTGTTGAACTTTCCTTTTCTGGGCTCTTAGTATCTAAGGTCCTCACTGTATTTACAGCTCTTCAATGACTTAAAATCAAATATTCAAAAGAAGGCTTTCGCTTATTTGCTGGTTTTGCTGGTATGCTGGTTGGACTACAAGCTAGTATGACATTACCAGAAGCAGAAACCTAATCAACTTATTATCTAGTTTCCTTAGTGTGGCTTAAAAGTCACTTCTAGATTTTAGAATCCTGAAACTGAAAAATGCATTAAAAAAGTAAGAGCTTGCCCAGTGCCACACCCTATGGGGACAGACGTTCTTGCTCGGGACCTCACATTGTGCATCTCTTCATCGGCTATTGATCTGTATTCTCGAATATTCTTTGTAATAAGCTGGTAATCTGTTGTGTGCTAATTACAGGAGGACCTAATGGCTATAAAGACACTCTGTACAAATGAAGATTTTACAGTTGTTTAAATAGAGGAAAGTGGACCGAAAAAAATGGCGTCTGGAGCTTTGTCGCTGGGCAGAGGGAGAGAGAGCGGCTGAGAGTTGCATTGGGAGTGTTTGTTGGCAAGCTAGGAGTCAGTTGTCCCCCAGGGGAAGGCGGGGAACTGCTGGAAGGGGCTCTCCCGGCCAGGCAGCCCCACTGCCACGGGGTTTTTGTCCGCCGGAGCCACCAGCGCGAACGCGGAGCCCGAGCCATCTTGCAGTGGGAGGTGGATGTCTGCGGTGGTCTGAAGCCTTCGGCTGGGCACCCATCGAGCAGCCAGGGACCCAGGGACCCAGAACTCCGCTCTCCAATCGGCTCAGACACTTGGCGGAATCAGAGATCCACAGAGCACACGGAAAGGTCAGATTGCGCCTGACTTAAGGGGGAGGTGGATGTCTGCCGAGGTCTGAAAGCTGCGGCTGACGGAGGCACCCACAGAGCACCAGGACCCAGAGCGCGGCTTCCCAGGCGGCACAGACACGCAGACTGAGGATTCAGAGATCCACACGGCGCGCGCGCACGCGCGGAAGGGTCAGATTTCGCCTGGGCCAGGGTGCGGTCTCCTACCCCCGCAGGGCAGAGACGCGCACTGTGGGAGCCGGGCTTCGGGAAAGCTGCCTCTGGAGAGGCCCACGGAGGTGGTCAGGACGTGATCCCTGAGTGAGCTCTGGAAAACGACTCTTTTTTTTTTCTTTTTCTCTGGGGCAGAGGGACAACCTGGGAGTTATTGCAGTGTCCAGGCTGCAAAACCCCCACAAACTGGTTTTGGGAACCACAGAGTAGCAGGATCTGAGCACAGCCTAGAGAGGTCCTGTGCTTTGCCTCAGAGATCAATTCCGAAACACTGCCACCCAATGGATGACACACAAATTGACTCTCGCATAACCACAAGAGAATAGAGATTAAAACACCAAGAGGGGAACACAGGGAACTGCAATACCTCCCCTACTGGGAAACAGGAGTGCCAAGCAGAATAATAGTGGAAATGAAGGACCATTCTATTTTTCTTCTTTTTTAATTTTTCCTTTTTTTAAATTTTTAATTCTTTATTTTTCATTTTCACATATTTTAATTAAAAGAATATTTTTTTCTTTCTGCCTCAATTGATTTTACCTTTATAATTATTACATTTTTGTTTTAAACTAGTATTATTAATTACTACTAGTACTTTACCGTTTTTGGGAAAAAAAAGTGTCATTTTGTTTTCTCTTTATTTTATTTCGGGATTAGAGTTCTACATTCTATTTTCATCTTCCCTTTAGCATAATTTTACTCCAACTCAACTCCATCTTTATGCCAACACTTTCCTCTTAACTTTCCCCATTTTGCTGTCTTGTTTCTCTTTCCCTTTTCCAACTTTAGTTTCTCCCTATTTTTCTCTTTACCTGGTTAAAATTTCACCCCATTTATATATCTAATTTCAAATCCCCTACTACAAGTCCACACAAACCTCTCCCCTCTTGTCTTCACTAGCCAAAAAGTTGTTTTTTCTCTATGTCCTTTTGTTGCTACTTGCCTGAAAAGTGATTATATCGATTTTTTGAATTTTTTTTGAGAGATTGTTTTAGTTTATTCTACTTGTTTTATTTTGCTTTTTGCTTGCTTTGTTTTCTACCTCTCTTTTCCCTCATCTCCCTCGATACCAGTTGCTATTTGCAATTTGCATTAATCTCTAGGTACTGATTGCTGGCCTTTATTGGGATTAGTGACTGTTCTACTGGAGTTGTCTCCTGACATCTATATTTTGTTCCTCTTTTCTCTCTTATACACTTTCTTTTCTCTCTGACTTTTTTCTCTTCCTCTTTCCTTCTCCTTTTTCTCCTTTTTATTTTCTTATTTTATTTTATTGTTCATTTATTTATCTTTTTTTTTCTCTCTCCCAATTTGATTTTGGCACTTCTTTCTTTTCTTTCTTCCTCATTTTCCTCTTCTTCTTTTTCTATTTACCCCTAATTTGTCCTTCATTGGTGGTCACCTTATTTGTGATTATTAACATCTTGAATACATTTCTACTCAGTGCCTTGTGTGCTGTACCTGGTCGTGTTGTAGTTTGTGCCTTTCAATCAACGTAGGAGAGAGCACTACATAACCAGACACCCAGAGAAGAAAGACCATGGGCAGAAAAAGAAACAGCCCACAAAAGACAGAAAGGCAGGTTTCACCAGAAAAGGAAGTAAACGAAATAGAACCACAAATAAGCCTACCAGAGAAAGAGTTCAGAGAAATTATCATAATGTGGTTGAAAAGAATGGAAGACAAATTTGACAATATGAGTAAGAGCCAAGAGGAAATGAAGAAGAACCTAGAGGAGGTGAAGAAGCATGAAGAAGAAATGCAGAAGAAACTAGAGGAGGTGCAGAATAAACAAGAAGAAATGAATAATGACATCACTGCTATAAAGAACTCAATAGAAAGCATCAAAAGTAGACTAGAAGAAGCAGAGGACCGCATCAGTGAGCTAGAAGACACGATAGGAAAAAATACCCAAGTACAGCAGCTTCTAGAAAAAAAAGTTAAAAAGCAAGAGGAGAGTCTAAGGGAACTTTGGGATAAGATGAAACAAAATAACATCCACATAATTGGGGTTCCAGAACAAGGATTAGAGAACGTGTTTGAAGAAATAATGACAGAAAATTTCCCCAATATAGAAAAGAAAAAACCCACAGAAATCCAAGAAGCTCACAGAGTCCCAAGCAAAATGAACCCCAACTAACCGACACCGAGGCACATTATAATTAAATTGGCAAACACCGACGACAAAGTAAGAATCTTAAAAGCAGCCAGAGAGAAACAGAAAGTTACCTACAAAGGAACCCCCATAAGACTAGCTACTGACTTCTCAACAGAAGAGAATGGAATGAAATATACAAAGTCATGCAAAGGAAGGGTCTGAATCCAAGAATACTGTACCCTGCAAGACTCTCAATCAAAATTGAAGGTGAAATCAAAAGCTTCACAGACAAAAAAGGACTAAGGGAATATATTACCACCAAACCAGCAATGCAAGAAATGTTAAAAGGTCTGCTGTAATAAAAAGAAAGAGGAAGCGAAGAAGGAACTCGGGGGTAAGGACTAAAAATGGCAACAGATAAGTACTTATCAATAATAACTTTAAATGTAAACGGATTAAATGCTCCAATCAAAAGACATAGGGTAACCGATTGGATAAGAAAACATGATCCATATATCTGCTGTCTGCAAGAAACCCACCTTAGGAAAAGAGATGTACACAGATTGAGGGTGAAGGGATGGAACATGGTATTTCAGGCAAATGGAAATGAAAAAAAAGCTGGGGTTGCAATACTTATATCTGACAAATTAGATCTCAAGGTGAAGGACATAACAAGAGATAAAGAAGGCCACTTCATAATACTAAAGGGAACAATCCAACAAGAAGAAATAACTCTGGTAAACATATATGCACCCAATATAGGAGCACCTAAATACATAAAAAAACTCTTGGAGGATATTAAGAAAGAGATTGACAGCAATACAATCATAGTAGGAGACTTTAATAACCCACTGTCACCATTGGACAAATCCTCTAAACAAAAAATCAGCAAAGAAACATCAATCCTAAATGACTCACTAGACCAGATGGAATTAATTGACATCTTCAGAACATTTCACACCAAAGCCACAGAATATACATTCTTCTCCAGTGCACACGGGTCATTTTCAAAGATAGATCATATGTTGGGTCATAAGTAAAGTATCTTCAAATTCAAGAAGATAGAAATCATATCAAGCATTTTCTCAGACCACAGTGGCATAAAACTGGAAATCAACTATAATAAAAACAATAGAAAGAAATCAAACACATGGAGACTAAACAGCATGCTTTTAAACAACGACTGGGTAACCAGAGAGATCAAGGAAGAAATAAAAAACATCATGGCAACAAATGACAATGACAACACAACAATACAAAATTTATGGGACACAGTGAAAGCAGTCTTGAGAGGGAAGTTCATAGCCCTACATGCCTACTGCAAAAAACAGGAAACAATGGTAATAAATCACCTAAACCTACAACTCAAAGAGCTAGAACGTGAGCAACAAGAAAAGCCCAGTGTACTCAGAAGGAAGGAAATAGTGAAGATCAGAGAGGAGATAAACAACTTGGAAACCAAAGAAACAATTCAAAAGATCAACAAAACAAAGAGCTGGTTCTTTGAAAGGATAAACAAGATTGATGGACCCCTAGCCAGGCTCACCAAGAAGCAAAGAGAGAAGACCCAAATAAACAAAATCAGAAATGAAAGAGGAGAAATAACAACAGACCCTGTGGAAATACAAAGGCTTGTTAAAAAATACTATGAACAACTCTATTCCAACAAATTGGACAATCTGCAAGAAATGGACATTTTCCTAGAAAAATATAACCTCCCAAAACTCAATGAGGAGGAAGCCAAACATCTCAATAATCCAATAACTATGGAAGAAATTGAAGCAGTAATCAAAAAGCTTCCAGCAAATAAAAGCCCGGGTCCAGATGGCTACACAGGAGAGTTTTACCAAACATTCAAGGAAGAATTAAAACCTATGCTCCTCAGACTATTCAAAAACATTCAAGAAGAAGGAATACTACCAAACACCTTCTATGAAGCCAGCATCACCCTAATACCAAAACCAGATAAAGACAACACAATGAAAGAGAATTATAGGCCAATATCTCTCATGAACATAGATGCCAAAATCCTCAACAAAATTCTAGCAAACCGGATCCAGCAGTACATCAGAAAGATCATACACCATGACCAAGCAGGATTCATCCCAGGAATGCAGGGATGGTTCAATATCTGCAAATCAATAAATGTGATACATCACATAAACAAATTGAGAGATAAAAATCACATAGTCATATCAATTGATGCAGAAAAAGCATTTGACAAAATCCAACATCCTTTCTTGATAAAAACTCTCAGCAAAGTGGGAATAGAAGGATCATACCTCAACATCATAAAAGCCATATATGATAAACCCACAGCTAACATCATACTTAATGGGCAAAAACTAAAACCATTTCCCCTAAGAACAGGAACAAGACAGGGATGCCCACTCTCACCTCTCCTGTTCCACATAGTACTGGAAGTATTAGCCATTGCAATTAGACAACAAGAAGAAATAAAAGGCATCCAAATTGGAAAAGAAGAAGTAAAGCTGTCCTTATTTGCAGATGACATGATATTGTACATAAAAAACCCAAATGACTCCATTCCAAAACTAATTGACTTAATTAATGAATTTGGCAATGTAGCAGGATACAAAATTAATGCTAAGAAGTCTGTGGCATTTCTATACACTAACAGTGAAATTATAGAAAGAGAAACTAAAAAAGCAATCCCATTTACCATCGCACCAAAAAAATTAAGATACCTAGGAATAAACCTAACTAAAGAGGTAAAAGACCTTTATGCAGAAAACTACAGGACACTGAAAAAAGAGATAGAGGAAGATGTTAACAGATGGAAGATCATACCATGCTCATGGATTGGGAGAATCAACATCATTAAAATGTCCATACTACCCAAAGCAATCTACAGATTCAACGCACTACCCATTAAAATACCAACGACATATTTCACAGACCTAGAAAAAATTCTTCATAGATTCATCTGGAACAAAAAAAGACCACAGATAGCTACAGCAATTCTGAGAAAAAAGAATAAAGTAGGTGGGATCTCAATACCAGACTTCAAGCTATACTACAAAGCAACTGTTCTCAAAACAGCCTGGTACTGGCACAAGAACAGACATATAGATCAATGGAATAGAATAGAGAACCCAGATATCCACCCAAACCACTATGCTCAATTAATATTTGACAAAGGAGGCATGAACATTCAATGGAACCAAGATAGCCTCTTCAATAAATGGTGTTGGGAAAATTGGACAGATACATGCAAAAAATTGAAACTGAACCACCAACTTACACCAAATACAAAAATAAACTCAAAATGGATACAGGACTTAAACATTAGAAGGGAAACCATAAAAATACTAGAGGAATCCACAGGCAGCACAATCTCAGATATATGCCGAAAGAACTTCTTCACTGATACTGCTCCAAAGGCAATGGAAGCTAAAGAAAAAATAAACAAATGGGACTACATCAAAATAAAAAGCTTTTGCACAGCAAAAGAAACCATCAACAAAACAACAAGAAAGATCAATGCATGGGAGAACATATTTGCAAATGCTATCACTGATAAAGGTTTAATCTCCAAAATCTACAACCAACTTATACAACTTAATAAAAGGAAGATGAAGGATCCAATAAAAAAATGGGCAACGGACCTAAATAGAACCTTTTCAAAAGACGACAGAAGGAAGGCCAAGAGACACATGAAAACATGTTCAAAGTCATTAATCATCCGAGAGATGCAAATCAAAACGACAATGCGATACCATCTTACACCTGTCAGAATGGCAATCATCAACAAATCAACAAACGACAAGTGTTGGCGAGGATGCGGAGAAAAAGGAACCCTTGTGCACTGTTGGTGGGAATGCAGACTGGTGCAGCCACTGTGGAGAACAGTATGGAGTTTCCTCAAAAAACTAAAAATGGATCTCCCATTTGACCCTGTAATACCACTCTTAGGAATTTATCCTAAGAAATTACAAACACCAATCAGAAAGGATTTATGCACCCCTATATTCATAGCAGCACAATTTACAATAGCCACAATTTGGAAACAGCCTAGGTGCCCGTCAGCAGATGAGTGGATCAGAAAACTGTGGTACATCTACACAATGGAATTCTATGCTGCCATTAAAAAGAAGGAATTCTTACCATTTGCAGCAACCTGGTTGGAACTGGAGAGCCTTATGCTTAGTGAAATAAGCCAGTCAATGAAGGAGAAGTATCACATGATCGCAGTCATTGGGGGATAATAAAGAACATTATAAACTGATGAACAAAAGGATAGATACAGAGACAGTAAAGCTTCAAACAGACTGTGAAATTATAGCAGGAAGATCAAAGTTAGGTGAGGTAGATAAGAGATCAATCAAAGGACTTGTATCTATGAATATAATCATAACCAATGAACATAGACACTGGGGGGTTGGGGTATGCCTGGGAGGGAGGGGGGGTAATGGGGAGATATGTATAAAAAATTAATAAAAAAAAGTAAGAGATTTTTAAATTCTCTGCAAAATATAAATATATGATTATATGTATTATCCTATTTACTGTTATATCTTTCTTTCCCTTTTAGGCCATAAACTACTCATAAGCACAACTCAATATACTTTATTATTAGTTTTAAAAATATTCTTTTTATAGATTTCAGAGAGGAAGGGAGAGGAAGAGAGAGCTCGAAACTTCAATGATGAGAATATCATTGATCGGTTGCCTCCTGCACATCCCTGGAATCGAACCTGGGACCCTTCAGTCTGCAGGCTGATGCTCTATCTACTGAACCAAACCAGCTAGGGCTCAATATACTTTATTTAAATCTCTTCAGGAGAGAATCCAAGATGGCGGCATAGGTAAACACCTACACTGCTGCCTCGCACAACAATTTCAAAACTACAACTAAAAGACAGAACGGACATCACCCAGAAGCACAGGAAAGCTGACTGAGTGGAAGTTCTACAACTAGAGGGAAAAAGAGGGGCTCACGGAGACCCAGAGGAGCTGCAAAAAGCTGAGGTACGGAGACGCGTGTGCTGAGAGAGCGGGTGCCAGGGTACCTGGCTGGCTTTCTCTGGCGGGAGGGAAATGGAGACTCTCAAAGGCATTGAACCCCTTATCCTACAACACTAAACCCCAGATCAAGCCGAAACTCATACGGTGGGACTGTGAAAAGGGAGAAGTGCATGGAAATTTAAGGGAGTCACAAAAGATCAGAAGACTGGTGACGCACATGGCACTGTGTGCAGAGGACCAACTGCTGATTGTGCCACTGGCTTTCACAGGTGGGCGGGAGACAGACCCTCCCAACTGCGCTACTTCTAACTTCACTAAACCCCAGTTTCGGACGAAACAGGAGCTGGAGGGACAGCACTCTAGAGGCACTGCAAGAATGCTCGCTTGCACAGAGACCGCTCCAGCGATTACCCAGTCACGTGAGACTCAGGGGCTGTGGAGGGCAGAGCTGACTGGAAGGCAAGGCGGTCCCTTAAGCCCTGAGACTCCAGCCATCCCAAGCTCAACAGAGAGACTTTTGCAGTTTTGCAAGTCTGGTATCATAAGGCTGAATCCAACACAGAAGTTCTCCCTGCATAGTGAAAATGTCGAGACAAGGGAAGGGATCACAAACAAAAGAAATGGAGGAAAATAAACGACTGGATATAGAGTTCAAAACCATGCTTATAAAGTTTTTCAAGACTATCCTAGAAAAGTTGTATAAAGTTAGCGAGACCCAAGAGATGCAAAAGAACCAACTAGAAATTAAACATACACTGACTGGAAATAAAAAATATTATACAGAGTCCTAACAGCAGACTAGAGAAAGGCAAGAATCAAGTAAAAAATTTGAAATATAAAGAAGCAGAAAACATTCAACTGGAAAAGCAAGAAGACAAAAGAATCCAAAAATGTGAAGATAATGTAAGGAGCCTCTGGGACAGCTTCAAGCGTACCAACATCAGAATTATGGGGGTTCCAGAAGAAGTGAGAGAGCAAGATATTGAAAACCTACTTAAAGAAATAATGACTGAAAACTTCCCACATATGGTAAAAGAAATAGACTTACAAGTCCAGGAAGCACACAGAACCCCATATAAAAGGAATCCAAAGAGGACTACACCAAGACACATCATAATTAAAATACCAAGAGCAAAAGACAAAGAGAGAATATTAAAAGCAGCAAGAGAAAAACAGTTTATTACCTACAAGGGAACACCCATGCGACTGTCAGCTGATTTCTCAACAGAAACGATGCAGGCCAGATGGGAGTGGCAAGAAATATTCAACGTGATGAATAGCAAGAACCTACAACCAAGAATACTCTATCCAGCAAAGCTATCATTCAGAATTGAAGGGCAGATAAAGAGCTTCACAGATAAGAAAAAGCTAAAGGAGTTCATCAACTCCAAACCAGTATTATATGAAATGCTGAAAGGTACTCTTTTAGAAGAGAAAGAAGAAAAAGGTAAAAGACAAAAAATTATGAACAACAAATACATATCTATCAACAAGTGAATGTAAAAATTAAGGGAATTAAAAATTTGATGAACAGAATAAACTGGTGAATATAATAGAATCAGGAGCACAGAAAGGGAGTGGACTGATAATTCTCAGGGGGAAAGGAGGGAGGAGTGTACAGGGAGAGACTGGACAAAAATCATACACCTATGAATGAGGTCAACGGGAGGGAGGTTAGGGTAGAAGGAAGGGTGGGAGCCGGGTGGAGGGGAGCTATGGAGGGGAAAAAAGAGAAACAAATGTAATAATCTGAATAATAAAGATATAATTTAAAAAACATCTCTTCACACTGTGCCCATAAACACTACATAAAGTTGGATATTATCCCAATTAGGGGTAACTAATTTGTGTCGAGACAATTAAAAACCCAGAAATTAGCCACCCTTGCTATTTATGTACATCATCAATTTTGGTAGTTATATGGTCTTCCTAGAAATTATGAAGATTTTTAAAAACTGAAATGTCCATCAATTTAGAATTGATTCAATATAAAATGCATTTATTAATATTAAAGAGAAGAGTGCAGACAGATCTATATGCACTGATATAGAATAATCTCTAAATAATGTGGAAGAAGAATATTATGATCCATTTTTTTTTGGATAATCTACTGTTTCCAATATTCTTGGTCTCAAATTTTGTTAAGTACTTGTTTCCTGATTTATTTCTAGCAACGATAAATGGAAGCTTGTCTATACCTTGGGGGAATTGTTGATGTAGATGAAAAATGGAAAAAGAACTGTGTAGAGTTGAGTCATTTAGGAGAAACCCATCAGGTTAAGATGAAGACAGGAAACATTTACAAAAGCATAGGTCCTTCCTACTTACAAATGTAACCATTAGAGAGTCTGTGACAGTATTGGGGAAACCCTTTTCTGAGATTTCTGATCTTCAAAGATGTAGTTTTCTTCTGGGATGCTACATTTAATTCTTAAATCACCCTATGTTGTCCTGGCTGGGTGGCTCAGTTGATTGGAGTACTTTTCTGCACACTGAAGATTGCAGATTCAATCCCAAGTCAGGGCATGCACGGGAGGCAGCCGATGATGTTTCTCTCTCACATCAATGTTACTATTGCCTCCTTACTGTCCCTCCCCCACGCCCCTGTATAGGGTGAAGGACACACAGTAAGAATAAGATCACAGTTGTTTAATGATTATTCACTTTACTAACTATAGATAAGAGGCTTTTTTACAGACCCTAGGAAACTGGAGGATGTGTTGCAAGGGGCTGTAAAAAAAAAAAAAAGAGATGGGAGATTTGAAGATGTCGGCGTAGGCAAATGTTTGCACTTGCCACCTCCCACAACCACATCAAAATTTACAACTAAAATACAGAACAAACTTCATCCAGAACTGCAGGAAAGCTGGCTGAATGGAAGTCCTACAACCAGAGAAGTAAAGAAGAAGCACACTGAGACTCGTAGGAGGTGCAGAGGCACGGGACGGGTTCGTCTGACACCCATGTGTGCCTTCTTGAATTGGGAGGACAACTGTCTCTGCAGAGGCTGCCCTGAGGAGCAAGGGGTACCAGCCCCACACCAGACTCTCAGCCCAGGGTTCCAGAGCTGGAAAGAGAAGTCCCTACTGGCAGTAAGAACTATGGGCTATAAAAACCAGAACAGATTGGGACTCAGTGACACAGAGGCTGCTGGATATTCAGCTGTTCCTCTTAAAAGGCCAGCACCATTAACTGAATTTACAAGGTCCCACTTCTGCACCAGAGCAAGGCTCTGGGGGACAGACACATATGAGGAGGAAGTGGATTGTCTGGCATCAGGGCAGGAACGTGAGGGCATCTTTCTCCCAGATGGGGATGCTGGCAAGGACCAATTTTTCTATGCTGGCACCTCTGGGGTTGCACAACTGACTGGCAGCCATTTCTGTTTGCTCCCTAAGACCCTGCCTCATCCAATTTACAACCACACCCAAGCTGTGTGCAGTGGCTTTTGCATATGAATGGCCTGTCCTTGCTCAGGCTTAATTCTCTCAAACAAGCTTCAGCTGGGTCAGGGAGCACTAAACCTAACAATAAAAGGGCCTACACCTGGCACCAGCACCAGCCTGCCTTGCTTCATAGCTGGGCCTCATCTGGGCACTTCCAAACCTGATACAAAGAGGAGGAATCTTCAGATCTCTCTGAAGCTCCTGCTGGGTGGCCCCAGGTAGTGGCTGACTTTGCACCTCCCTGATGACCCAAGAGCCAGTGTACCCAGTGGTCAGTGTCAGACCAACCCAGATTACAACTCTCCATATCCATAAGTGACACACTCAAGGAGCAGACTCAGTGAGCACCAAAGCCCACTGAAGCAAGTCCTGCTCCATAGGGGTGTCTCCTGCATAGCAGCCCCTCAGTCCACAGGCTGATGCTCTATCCACTGAGCCAAGCTGGCCAGGGCTGTGTCCCCATTCTTTTAATCTTCACTCCTTCCAAAATTCCTGGGCCTCCTCATGGAAAGCCATGCTCTGTGAACGTTATAAAACTCTTGGAAGTTTTTGTTATCTTCAATTACATAATCATTTCCTAGATGTGACACCTAAAACACAAACCAAAGAAAAACAGGCACATTAAATTCCTATCAAAATTAAAAATGTGGGAGGCAGGTCCAAGATGGTAGTGTAAGAGGATGCTGAACTCGACCCTCCCAAGAACACACAGAACGTACACATCTATTTAGAGCAATTCCTCCTAAGAGGCAAGTGAAGGCCTGTTGAACAGCTTCTGTACAACAAGTGAAACAGACCACATTTAGCAGGCTGGGCACCTCATGAGTGCAGGGCTGCTGCAAGGAGTTTCCAGCCAACCCTCCTGGAGTAGCTCCAATAGGAGAGTGTGTGCACAGGGTCCTTCAGCTGGAATCTGATCCAGTGTGCACAGCATGATGCAGCTGCAGGTGCCTGCTGGGTTGCACACACATATGGGGCTCCCCTGCCCAGAGAGAATGCAACCTAGTGCAACACTGTGGTACCTTGCACAGGGTTGTCCCATGGAGAAAGTGCAGAACAAGTAGGGTGTGCGATGGCAACAGATAATTAAAGCAATGTGGCACACCATATGCACACTGGGCAGCCTGCCTGGATCAGAGGAGCAAGGAAGGACACACCAAGCTGCCCAACCCGGAACCCACTCATTCTGGCCACGCAGCACATCAGGTACTTACATGCACCTACCCTGACTAGGAACAGCCTACCCAAACCATCTGGCACACAGTCTAGATAGAGACCACATTTGTAAGATTGGGAGAGAGAGCTATTTTATCGAACTCATAGGAATAAACACAGAAAGTCAAACAAAAAATGAGAGACAGAAGAACATTTCACAAATGAAGAAACAAAAAATACCTGGAGAAAAACACTAATGAAACAGAGATAAGTGTTATGCCCAATAAAGAACTCAACTTCAATAAAGAGGTAGAAAACATAATAAAGAGCCAATCAGAGATGAAAAAGACAGTAACTAAAATGAAGAACATGTTAGAAGGAATTAGAAGAGGGGCAGAAAGTATAGTTGAAGAAATAATGGCTGAAAACTTTCCTAATTTGGGGCAGGAAACAGACATCCAGGTTCAGGAAGCACAGAGAGTTCCAAACAAGATGAACCCAAAGAGGCTCATACCAAGACATTCTGTAATTAAAATGGCAAAAATTAAAGGGAAAAAAGACCAATTTTGATGCAGCAAGAAGGAAACAAGTCACATACATATGAAACTCCATAAGGCTATTATCATCTGACTTCTGAGCAGCAAATGTACAGGCCAAAAGGAAGTGACAGGAAATATTTGAAGTGCTGAAAGAAAGGAACCTACAATCTAGAATACTCTACCTGGCAAGGTTATCACTCAGAACTGAAGAAGAAAGAGTTTCCCAGATAAACAAAAACTAACAAATTTCATCACAATTAAACTGGCTTTTCCAAGAAATGTTAAAGAATCTTCTTTATGCAGAAAAGAAAGGCCATAACCAGAAATAAGATATAAGAAAAAAATCTCAATAACAAAGGCAAATTTATAATAAACACAATAAATCAACCACTTAAAAAGCTAATATAAAGGTTAAAAAACAAAAGTAGCAACACTAACTATAACTAAATAGTCAAGAGATACACAAAACAAAAAGATACAGAACATGTATTGAAGCATCCATCTATGTAAAAACTGCTGTTTGAAATTTTAACCCTGCTATCTGGCTTCTGTAAATGCTTGCTTGCTTAAATAATAAGAAAAATGAGACGACTACTACTTCAGAGGGGCCATTAAACCTTCCTGGATAAAATTATCAGTGTTGGCACCAGGCCAGGCCTTTGGTTGAGGTCTCAATGCCCCACCACATAGGGGCTTTTTAAGAACTTGCAAAAGGAGCTGGAAATACCCCATATTTGGGAGACAAAGAAGGTAAAAACAGATAAATAGAGAAAATTCCTCCATGTTGGAGCCCAGAATGTGAGAGACATTTTCTTCTGCACCTGTGAATAATAAATGTAACTCCATCTCTTTAAATATTGCTTGATTTTTCTCTGGTTTTCTGTAACACTAGAGGCCTGGTGCATGAAATTCATGCACGGGGTATTTGTGTCTCTCAGCCCAGCCTGCACCCTCTCCAATCTGTGACCCCTCTCACAATCCTGGACTGCTGGCTCCCAACTGCTCACCTGCCTACCTTCCTGACTGCACCTAACCATCTCTGCCTGCCAGCCTGATTACCCCCGAACCACCCCCTTGCCAGCCTGATTGATGTCTAATTGCTGCCCTCCTCTGTAGGCCTGGTCACCCTAACTGACCTTCCCTGCAGGCTTGATTGTCCCCAACTGACCTCCCTTGCCAGCCTGGTCCCTCCCAACTGCCCTCCCCTGCTGGTCTGATTGCCCACAACTGCCCTCCCTTGCAGGCCTGGTTCCTCCCAACTGCCCTCATCTTGTGGCGGCCATCTTGTGTTCACATTGGGGCAGCCATCTTGTATGTTGGAGTGATGGTTAATTTGCATAGTACTCTTTTATTAGATAGGATTATTGGTTCCCTGAGATTCTGAGAAAACCAACCCATGCTTAGTTTAGCCTCTGTTGAGTGGACTGGGTTTGGGGCCTGGGAAGCCAGATAGACCTCCAGGAGGTGCCGCTCTACTAATTTAGCAGAATTGAACCAAGGGACTCTGGGCACTCCCAGACCTCAACTCAGGACCTGGCTGGCATCTGGAGAGAGTGGACAGACACTTCTGGACCTGTTGACAGAATTGGCAAGGTAGGGGCCCCATCAGTTCAGCCCACTCCAAGTGAGTGGAAGGGGGAGCTTGATCACCTCTTTGGAAGCCATACAGCTTTCCTCAGGCAAATTAGTCAAGAATCAGGAATCAGGTGGACTGTTTAAACTCTGGGTAAAGAGCTGGTAGAAGTAAAAAACTCAGACTAGCTAGTATATAAATGTGGGACTCTAGAGGTGAATGAATTCAGATTTGATTAAGGTATTATGAGTTCACTCTGCTGTTTGTGTGGGACTAACCAATTTGCTACCAAAAAGGGAGACTGGATGTAGTCTTAACTCCTCTGGTAGGTTCTCACTAAGATGTTGGCCGAGAATTATATTCTGGGGCATGTGCCCCCAAGCTCATCTGGGGAGTTGGGCATTGTTTTATCTGCTCAGCTCCAGTCTGGGCTAGTACACTGAGAGAGTGTGTGTACGGATGTTTGTCTGTCTTGGCATAATTATCTGCTCATTAACTGGTCTATGTGAAGTGAAAGCCACTTTGTGCCTTCTGGCTGTACACAGGAGAATATTTGTTATCTCTTTCTATTGTTTATTTGTTTAAAGATAGAGCAGATCTGCTGTGATGGAATGCAAAAGTCTTTAGCAGCTGCTGAGAATTCTTTTTCTCAGAGTCTTTTGCTCTCCATGAGAAAGGGAATCAGCCCATTCAGCTATTAAAAATTTCTCTCTAATTTTGTATAAGTAAGGGTTTCAGTTTGCTCTGATTTGTGAATTTGCTGTATTAAATTGAAATTTTAAAGCCCTAGAGTTAATTTAAAGGTATAAATTTGTGACATTTCAAAGAACAAAGAACTTTTATTTATGGCTTTCTTATCTCTTTTGGTGGTTGGAGATTTCCAGGGGCAGAGCTTACAGCTCCGCAGGGTGGAGCGATTTATAGGCCCTGTCCCTGCCTGTGACATCATAGTCCAATGTGAGCCACCTGAGGCAGAATTAAGGATAACATTATTATTAACTGTCTATGGACCCTGTTAATCCTAGTTGTGTGACTTGTGTGGTCTTTTGTCTTCGTGGTTGTGTTTTGCTTGACTTGCTGTTTTCAGTTATTAGGATCCTCATAGAGGACATAACCTGGTCTTTCCTTTCCTCTCTCATCCTGATTCTACTAGCATCTGTAACTGGATTAAAGATCTTTTCTTTCAGAAGGCCATCCAGGCATTCAGTTCCCAAGAAATCTCCCTACACACCTTTATTCTCATCCTGCTATTTTTCCAGGCTGACTTAGAGTCATTTTTCTCCACAGGTCAGACCTCAGCCTTAGAAAGGAAAGACTATCACAGTGGTAGTCTATAGTTTTCTCTGAAATTCCCACTGTTTCTATTTCTCCCCTCTGTAGGAATTGTCTTCCTCTGACTCACAATAGGAAAGGAAGACAAGCAACTGGATTGGGGAATGGGAATGGTCGGAGAAATCAAGAGTGGTAAAGGAGGAGGATTTAAGCTATTCTGGGGGCTTGGAGTAAAGATGAAAATCTATGAGGAAAAACAATGATTATAGAAAGAAAAAAGTATCCTTAAATGTAAAAAGCCTAAATATGCAGGATTTCAGCTCATCTGCCTTGTTTCAGGATAGAGTAAATGGTTAATGCAGAAAAGGGGGCAGTTAATTATGAAGCAGGGAGAGATAGGTTTTGTTGATTTTTACTGGCTGCAGACTGCTTTGCTGGCATAGGGTCTGGTCCAGGTGTCTTATCAGAACTTCACTAGATTCAAGGTCGCAAGTTTTCTGCAAGCATAATTAATTTAGTTTCCCTGCTGCTGCCCAGTGAGTAATGAGCATTTTACAACAAGCAATACAAGACTTAGGCCTTTGACTTGCTGGCTTTAGCAGTTAAACCAGAAGCCAGTGACTGATATGAGCCTTCCTGCAGCCCCAGGAATAGAGTAGTAGACCCGAGATCTGTAAAAGCAGCAGATAGAGCTAGTGAAAGCTCTCTATTTGCAAACGTACTGAAAGGGTCTAGTACCTTTTGCTGCTGGAAGAGGGGCTGAGATCCCTTCCAGTGCACTCCCTTGGGAGAGGCCTGGCTGCTGCTCTGCCACAAAGGGGACTGGCGGGAAGACAAGGGGCCTAATACCCAAGCCACTGCCATAGAAGTGCTTTGCAACATAGAAGTGCTTTGTAAAAGCAGTTTTTAACTGCAACTTTGCTATTTTGGACTGGCAGCTTAAAGTCAAAGAGCAAAGGAAAGGCACTCTCCCTGGACTGGGGAGCCTTCAGGACTTTGAGATTCTCCAAGAGAGGAGGAGTCTGACTGACCCTGTTGGGTTGGAAGGACCTAAGGCCACATGTTAAACTTATAAATTATGGCTTTCTAGAAGATGCCCAAGGTCAGTTATGTAGGGGTTAAGCTTCCTGTTTACAGCAAAATAACTTTCTTCCATGCCAGAATAAATTTTAGGGAAATTAGACAGGCTGTGTTTGTGGCTAGAAAGAACTGGCCACCATGCATAGCCCTGACAGTGGCTGCAGAAAACTGTATAATAGATTTAGATGATGCCTGGGACTTTATGGACATGACTACAGAAAGACAAGGACTTTTTTGCTTTGTGTGGGAAGGTCAAGAATAGACCTTGGTCACCTCTTAAGATATTTTTATAGCCCTACCATGTGTCATATATGGTAGCAGAAGATTTGGCTACCTAAGGTGGCCACAGTGCCAATATTATACTTCATTGTGTTAATAATATTGCATAAACCTTATAGATTTGAATGCAGTTGCCAAAAGGCAGGTGCCCAAATGGGCAAGGAAAATATCCATCTCGTTTTGGTCTCTATTGAAAGATAGTTGGCAGCCTGTATACTGTCTTGCAGGCTTGTGTGGCCATTCCCATGTCAGGTGTGGCACAAACCTCAACTTTAGGAAATTGGGGAAGGCCTGTTTGGAACAGAGGAAAGTGGTGAGTACCAGCCCTTTGTTACAGGAATTACAGATCCCGTGAGGTCCTGTGATATGTGAGACTCTGTAAAGCAATAAAGCTCCCTTAGTCCTTTCTCAGAGGGCATGTCACTCCTCCCAGAGACCATATGAAATTTTAAGGACAAGTCAAGTAGTGGGAACCCTACTATAAGGACAGCTATAATAGTCTACTTGTATATAGACACATTTTGAATTTCTCCTTGTCATTTGAAGACAGTTATATTACTCTGAAGAATCCATAGAAAGGACTGACAAGGAAAATCGGAAGATCTTAAAGCAGGTCAGTATATTTTTCTCCTTATATAATTCCTCTGAAATTGGGCAATGCTTAATAAATCATGGCAATACATTTCTTTGCATAAATTCAATAAGACCAGTTTCCAAGTTTATTGACCAGAAACTTTGACTGGAGTATCATGTTTTAAAGAGCCCTGTCTGAACTCTGAAAACTTGAAGCCAATAAGAGTGCCAAGGAAAAGCCTGGTATCCTACTTGGGAGCCCTGAAAATGGCTAGTGCTCGAGTGTCAGGCCCATGCCCTACCATTACTGGCAGTTGGTCAGAGTAGAAGGGGAGCAATAAGGATGTCTCTGTGTCCCTGTGGAACCCCCAAGCACTCTAGGCTGCAATGAGTAGGAAGGCTACTGAGATGGGCCTTAAAACCTAGGGTGTGGGCCCAAGTGGAATTGCTACAGGTGAGGGATTCACCTAACTCAGCAGATACTGCAGGCAAGGCCCGACGACAGCTGGATGGCTTGGCTTCCTAGCCCTACGGGGCACACTAAGATTCAATCATAAAATTCTGGCAAAGGTAGTTAGTTGCCATTCTTGTTGTGTTTATGCAAACAATCAGGCCAAATTAAATACAAGAGGTAAATTGGTTTTGATTTGGCTCTTTTAATAAACAGAGGTAATTTTGAGGAGAAAAATTCTATTTTAATAGAGGTTATTAAAACTGAAATGTTTTCTTTCCCTTCTACCAGACCATTTGTTACAGTTTGTCTCTGCCAGGTCACAAGCCTACCTCCTTCTGTGCCCAGGCTTCATTGTCCCTCTGACAGATAGCAAAGATCTCTTGGCTCTGAGGGAAAATTCCATGCCTTCTCAGCACGAAGCAGCTACAGAAAAAAATTCAACGTCCATTTTCCCTAAAAGAATTTAGAGCCAGGATCCTTGAAGTAATATATTAGGCAGTTAGATAGACATGAGCAGAGCCATGACGATGGGCCAACTAGCGCTACCAGATGTAACTAAGTCTTTCCACCTCTATGTATGTGAGACAAGGGGCAGAGCCAAAGAGGTATTCCCCTAAAGTCTCAGCCCTTAGAAAAGGCCAGTAGCCTATTTGTCCAAAAGATTTGACTCCTTTGCATTTGGGTGACATACTTGCCTCCAGGTGGTAGCAGCCATAGCTATGCTTATCAAAAAAGAAAATAGCCGAGACCGGTTTGGCTCAGTGGATAGAGCGTCGGCCTGTGGACTGAAAGGTCCCGGGTTCGATTCCGGTCGGGGGCATGTGCCTTGCTTGCGGGCACATCTCTAGTGTGGGGTGTGCAGGAGGCGGCTGATCGATGTCTCTCTCTCATCGATGTTTCTAACTTTCTATCCCTCTCCCTTCCTCTCTGTGAAAAATCAATAAAATATATTAAAAAAAAAAAGAAAATAAGTTAACCCTAGGGCAGTAACTAATCCTAACTGCCCCACATGAGGTTGAGGCTTTACTCCAGAACACACTATAGCACTGGATTTCAAACACTTGAGCCACCCAGTTTCAGGCTCTCTGGTAGACAAAAGAAAAATCAGTAACAATTTATACTGATAGCAGGTACACATTTACAATGACTCACGTACATAGTGCTATTTACAAGGTAAGGGGTCTTCACAGAAGCAAGAGGGAACCAGGCCACAGATGAAGCTGCCCGAGAGGCTGCCCTAAAACCAGTGGGGCCTCTACAGATTCTAGTGACTCTTCCAGATCCTGATCTACCCAATCTAGAAAAGCTGAAAAAATCCATAACTAGTCTTTATTCAAGTTTTCACAGGCTTTACAGTCTACCCAGGAAGCAATCCAGAACTACATCTGAGACGCTCTGCCTGTACCAACTTCTGATCCGGTTCATTCCTTCCACCCTGGTGACTCTGTTTGGGTAAAGAAATTTGCCATCTAAGGACTGACTCCTACCTGGAAAGGACCACCTCCACAGCAGTCAAGGTCAATGGAATCTCAACATGGCTTCATCACACCCAGGAAAAATAGAGTCTAGGAGTTTTTGGACTCTCTAAAGATTACTCGTGGCCCTCATTCCGGGCCCTTATCTTATAAGCAGGCCTATTAACTTTATTAGGCAGAAAATTAAAATTATAGTCCTCAGGGATAAATATAACTCCCTCCTTGACAATGACCAAGAGTCAATGATTTGACTCATGTACATAAAACCAGTGGGGATGAAGCATCCATCTTATACAAAAACTGCTGTTTGAAATTTTAACCCTATTTGG
This sequence comes from Lasiurus cinereus, assembly GCA_011751065.1. Taxonomy (NCBI): domain Eukaryota; kingdom Metazoa; phylum Chordata; class Mammalia; order Chiroptera; family Vespertilionidae; genus Lasiurus; species Lasiurus cinereus. The sequence continues at coordinate 3,421,774 of JAAGEH010000289.1, read as the reverse complement.
CTGTAAATGGTTGCTTGCATAAATAATAAGGTAAATAGTTGCTTGCTTAAATAATAAGGAAAATGAGACTACTCCCACTTCAGAGAGGCCATTAAACCTTCCCTGGACAAAATTATCAGTGCTGGCACTAGGTCAGGCTTTTGGTTGTGGTCTAAAGGCCCCAGCAGGTAGGGGCTCTTTAAGAACTTGCAAAAGGGGCTGGAAACACACCATATTTGGGAGACAAAGAACGTAAAAACATATAAACAGGGCAAATTCCTCCATGTTGGGGCTCAGAATTTGAGAGACATTTTCCTCTGGACCCTTGAGTAATAAATGTAACTCCATCTCTCTAAATATTACTTCGTTCTTCTCTGGTTTTCTGTAACAGTATCAGCTTAAAATAGACTGCTATATATATCTATAACTATATATATAGATGAGTATGTATGAACCTCATGGTAACCACAAACCAAAAACCTACAAAAAATGTAAAGGAACCAAACAAAACACTAAAGAATATCTGCAAATCTAAAGGAAAGGAATTAAGAGAAGAAACAGAGAACAAAAACAGTCAAACAATTAACAAGATAAGCACATACCTATCAATTATTACTAATTTTTAAAATAGATTTTTCTGAGAGGAAGGGGGAGAGAAAGAAACATCAATGATGAGCGTTATCTATCGATTGCCTCCTGCATGCCCCCTACTGGGAATTGAGCTGGCAACCCAGGCATGTGCCCTGACTAGGAATCAAACAGTGATGTCCTAGTTCATAGTTCGACTTTCAACCACTGAGCAACACTGGCCAGGCTCAATTATTACTTCACATGTAAATGGACTAAATGCTCCAATCAAGAGACTGAATGGATAAAAGAACAAAACCCCTCTAAATGCTGCTTCTAAAAGATTCACTTTAGATTAAAAAAAAACAACCCACATAGACTGAAAATGAAGGGGTATAAAAAGAGAGTCCATGCAAAAAGAAATAAAAAGAAAGCTGGGATACCAATACTCATACCAGGCAAAACAGACTTCAAATCAAAGAATGTAAAAAGAGCCTGGCTAATATGGCTCAGTGGTTGAGCATTGACCTATGAACCAGGAGGTCATGGTTTGATTCCGGTCAGGGTACATGCCCAGGTTGCGGGCTCGATGCCCAGTCATGAGATGTGCGGGAGGCAGCAGATCCATGATTCTCTCTCATGACTGATGTTTCTGTCTTTCTCTCCCTCTCTCTTCTTTGAAATCAATAAAAATATATTAAAAAGAAAGACAGACAAAAGGATATTACATAATTATAAAGAAGTTAACACAAAAAGAGGATATACTAATTATAAATATATATACAACCAACATAGGTGCAAGTATTAATGGACATAAAAGCAGAAATTAACAGTAATATAATAGTTGGAGAATTTGATTCTCCACATACATCAATGGATAGATCATCCACACAAAAAATTAACAAGGAGATAATGGCTTTAAATGCCCCATTTGACTAGATGGACTTAATAGATATTCAAGGAACATTTTATCCCCAAACTGCAGATTACACATTTTTCTCAAATGCCCAAAGAACATTTTCTAAGATAGACCACATATTAGGTCATAAAATAAGCCTCAACTTTAATAAGATTAAAATTATACCGAGCATATTTTCTGACCACAATGGCACAAATCAACTACAGAAAGAAAACTAGAAAAAACACACATATGCGAAAATTAAAAAACATGATACTAAACAACCAATGGATGAAAAAGGAAATCAGCCTTGGCTGGTTTCACTCAGTGTTTACAGTGTTGGTCTGAGGACCAAAGGGAAATGGATTTGATTCTGGCCAAGGACATGTACCTCAGTTGCATGCTCAATCCCCAGCCTAGCTAGGTCAGAGCATGTGTAAGAGGCAATCAATGGATGTGTCTCTCTCAAATGGATGATTCTCTCTCTCCTCCTCCCTCCTTCTCCCTTCCACTCTCTCTAAAAATCAATGGAAAAAATATCCTTGGGTGAGAATAACAACAAACAATTGTAATGGGGCGACCCGCGACAGATGACCACCAGACAGTCAATTGGAAAATTTAGGAAGCCTTTATTATGAACTCGAGTCCGGGCTCCCGGTTCCACTGACACAGCAGGGAAGCACGAGAGCTCCGAACCTCTGCAGCAAATGCCTTTTATCCTCAGCGCAGGAGGACTTGGCAAATTTTAATTGGCTAAGCATTACTAAATTTCATATACTGACTCTTTGTCCAAGCTTTTTGGTTATGCAAATAAGCAGTCTAGATAACGGTTGTCCTTGCAGGAGTTGTTTGTCAAACTTTATGGCTTCTCAAGGCCAGGAGTGCCTTCAGGCACCTGGTGTTCTATGTCACAGGATGTCAGCTGGGAACCCCCTCCCCCCACCCCCCCCCCCCACTCCCGTTCCTTCTGCCTCCAGGCCTGAGGTCACCTTGACCCTGATTCATTATTTATGGGGAAACGCAGTCTGGTTCTTGCCCTTCCAGGCAATCACAAAAAATATCCCCCAAAACTTCCTTGAGACAAATGAAAATGAAAACACAACTTCCCAAAATTTATGGGAAGATCATAGCTTTACAGGCTTACATTTAGAAACAGGAAAAATCCCAAATAAACCAAACAATCCACTTGACACCTGAAGAAACTAGAAAAAGAACAAAACCCAAAGTAGAAGGAAAAAAATAATAAAGAACAGAAACTACAAAACAGAGACAAAATAAAACAATAGAAAAGATCAATGAAACTAAGAGCTAGTTCTTTGAAAGGATAAACCTCTAGCAAGATTCTTCAAGACAAAAAGAGAAAGTGCCCAGCTGGTGTGGCTCAGTGGTTGAGCATTGACCTATGAACAAGGGAGTCACAGTTTGATTCCCAGTCAGGGCCCATGCCTGGGTTTCAGGCTCGATCTCCAGTGGGGCACATCATTGATGTTTCTGTCTCTTTCTCCCTCTCCCTTCCTCTCTGAAATCAATAAAAAAAATTATAAAAAGAAATAACGTTAAAAAGAAAAAAGAGAAATAACTCAAATAAAATTAGAAATGAAAGAAGAGGGGTTACAATCAACACCACAGAAACAAAGGATCATTAAAGAACACTGAACATGTGCACAAATTGGACAACTGAAATGGATATATTTCTAACAACACACAATCTTCGAAGACTAAATCAGAAACAAACAGAAAATCTGAACGCACTGAATTCTAGCAAGAACTTGAAACAATAATAAGAACTACCAAAAACAAAAGCCTAGCACCTGTCAGCTTCACAGGTGAATTCCACCAAAAATTAAAAGAAAAATTAATATATATCCTTCTCAAACTATTCAAAAAATTGATAAGGAAGGCTTCTATACTTCTACAAGAACAACATTAACCTGATACCAAAACCAGGCCAAAAAGATAATTACATGCCAATATCTCTGATGAACATAAATATAAACATTCTCAACAAAATACTAGCAAACCCAATTCAACTTATACCCTGATCAAGTGGAATTTATACCGGGAATGCAAGGGCAGTTCAATATTCACAAAACAATGAATGTGATACATCACATCAACAAAATCAAAGATAAAAATCATATGAAAAAGTATTTAACAAAATTTAACATTCAGCTCTGATAAAAGTTCTCAAAAAAGTGGGTACAGAAGGAACTTACCTAATATGGTAAGGGCCATACATGATAATCCCACAACTAACATCAAACTCAGTGGTGAAAACTGAAAGCTTTTCTTCTAAGATCAAAAAACAAAACAAGGATGCCAACTCTTACTACTATTATTCAGTACAGTATTGGAAGTTCTAGCTACAGCAATCAGACAAGAAACAGAAAGCCATCTAAAATGAAAGGAGTAAAACTGTCATTATTCACAGATGACATGATATTATGTATAGAAACCCTAAAGAATCCAACAAAAAATTAACAGAAGAAATGAATTCAGTAAAGTATCAGGATACAAAACTAATATACAGATATATTTCACACTAATAATGAATAATTAGAATAAGAAATTGTAAAAAATTCCATTTACAATTGCATCCAAAGAATAAAATAATAGGAATAAATTTAATGGAGGTGAAAGACATGTACTCTGAAAACTGTAAGTGATAAAAAAAGAAAATAAAGAGGACACTAATAAATGGAAAAATATACTGTGCTCATAGACTGGAAGGATTAATATTGTTATAATGGCCTCTAAGCAGGCTATAGATTCAATGTAATCCCTATCAAAACACCAATGGCATTTTAAATTAACAGAAATATAACAAATAATCCTAACATTTATATGGAATCACAAGAGACCACAAATATCTAAGCAATCTTGAGAAAGTAGAACAAAGTTGGTGGTATCAGGCTCCCTGATTTCAAACAACTACAAAGCTATAATAATAAAAATAGTATGGTAGTGGCACAAAAACAAATCCCTTATCTTGCTTATAAGATCAATTAACTGAAGACAAAGAAAGCAAGAATATACCAAGGAGAAATGAGGGTCTCTTCAACAAGTGGTGCTGGGAAAATTGGACAGACATGAACAAGAAAACAAAATAATATTGGAACACTGTTTAATATCATATATAAAAATAAACTCTAAATGAATTAAAAGACTTAAATATAAGACTTGAAACCATAAAACTCCTAGAAGAAAACATAGGTAGTAAACTATTTGACATCAACATTAGAATTATCTTATGGATATGTCCCCTTGAGCAAGGGAAATAAAAGCAAACATAAATAAATGGGACTTTATCAGAAAGTTCCTGCACAGTGAGGGAAACCATCAACAAAGCAAAAGGACAACCTACTGAATGGGAATATATTTTCCAATAATATATCTGCTAAGGGGTCAATATCCAAAATATATAAGGACCTCAATATAACTTAACACCAAAACACAATCTAAGTAAAAAACTGGCAGAGTACCTAAATAGATATTTTTCTAGAGAGGGAATACATATGGCTGAAAGATAAGCAAAAAGATGCTCAACATCATTAGTCATCAGGGAAATGCAAATCAAAACCACAATGAGGAATCACCTCACACCTGTCACAATGGCCGCCATCATTAAGTCCACAAATAAGCACTGGTGAGGATGTGGAGAAAAGGGAACCCCCATGCACGCTTAGTGGGACTGTAAAATGGTGCAGCCACTACTGGAAACAGTATGAAGGTTCCTCACAAAACTGAAAATAGAACAACCATCTGGCCCAGCAATTCCACTTCAGGATATATATCTGAAGAAAATAAAAATACTAATTTGAAAAACATGCACCACTATCTTCACTGCAGAATTATTTACAATAGCCAAGATACAGAAGCAACCAGGTGTTCATTGATGGATTAATGAAGAGGATATGGTATATATACAAATGGAATATTACTCAGCAATTAAAGAATGAAATTTTGCTATTTGAGACACCATAGATGGACCTAGAAGGTATTATGCAAAATGAAGACAAAGACAAATACTGCATTTCACTTATAAGTAGAATTTATTTTAAAAAGCAGAACAAAACAAAACAAAAACAGATTCAGAAACAAAGAATAAACTTATGGTTGTCAGAAGGGAGGAGTGAAAAAGGTGAAGGAGAATATAGTCAACAATGGTGATATGTTAGCATGGTGACAGATAGTTACTACATTTAGTGTGATGAACAGTGTAAGGTATATAAATGTCAAATCACTATATCATACACCTAAAACTAATAGAATACAAAAAGTTAACTATCTATATACTAGTGGCCCTGTTCATGAATTCATACACATTGAAAGGAAATTAATTAGAAGAAATATTTTAATATCACTATTTGCCCTTTATAATAGCAGTGTCAACCAGATTCATGATCAACAATGACAGATGGAAACACACACCTGTGATTGGCACAAGAGCTTTATATGTATCGTGCATCACAAGTCAACTTAGCCTTTTATAGATTAAAAAAAATAAACTTGCTTAATTAGACCTGTGTTTTGATGTAGCTAAACTTTTTCCTGCTCAGTGAAGCACCCCAACTTTTCTTTCAGGTAATTGTCAGCAACATGACAGTGTTCAACATGAAGCAGATTATTATTGTAAATTATGCATGGAGAACAAAGGGTAAAATATTTAATGGCAGCAGTATTTGACTATCTTCTGTGCAGTGAGAAAATCTGAAGTCATTTTCAAGGTCCACTATTTTTTACTTCTTTTCAGTCAGGTCAAGTTTCTAAGCTTTCTAAATCTCTGTTTTCTAGCTAATAAAAAGAAAATAGGATTCCACCGAGTCTCCTACCTACTTACTTACTCTTACTTACTTCTGTGAGAAGCAAATGAAATGAGACACGTGAAAATGCTTCACAGACATTTGGTTGAAGTGTAAATGTTTGCACCTGGCTGTAAAGCAAGTCGTGTTCTTGGGCTGAAGAAATTGCAAGAAGGCTAGACATTAGGGAGAGGAAGCCGGACATTGCTACATGATATCATTACCCAGATGATTGGACACTTAGCAAATTAGCCTTTTATATATACAAATATAAAAGCCTAAGCAACCATCCAACTGGCAACTCTGATGCGCAATGACCACCAGAGGGCAGACACTCAATGCAGTAGCTGCTGATGTGGTGACTTGGCAGCTGCAGTTCTTGGGTGATGCACCTGGAACCAGATAGGAGGGAGCCCGATTCTGGGGTGCATCACCTGAAAACTGCCCTCTCACAATCCATACCCCTCAGAAGATGTCAGAGAGCCAGTTTTGGCCCAATCATTTACAGGCCAGGCCAAGGGACCCCATCTGCCATAGGGACCCTGCTCACTCTGCAGACGCCCTTCGAGTCCTGGAGCTGCACCAGGTGTGGCCGGCCAGGGAGGGACCACGAGGGGTTGGCTCCAGGGCATGTCCAGCCTGTCTTGCCCAGCCCTGCCCTGCCGGCCACCTTCTAATTAATTTCTTTTCAATGTGCATGAATCTGTGCACCAGGCCTCTAGTATGTACTGTATATAGTTAACCCTCACTTGAGGATATTTTTTCCATAGAATTTTTAGAGAGAGGGAGAGGGATAGGGAAAAGAGGAAAGGAGAAAAAAAGAGAAAAAAAGAAGCATCAATATGAGCAAGATATATGACTGTTTACCTCCTGAATGCACGCTGGCTGGGGATTGAACCTGCAACCCAGGTAATGTGCCCTTGACCTGGAATCAAACCTAAAACCTTTCTGTGCATGAGTTGACACTCTAACCACTGAGTCACACCAAACAAAGCACCAACTATATATATATATATATAAATACAAATATATATATATATATATATATATATATATATATTTTTTTTTTTTTAAAAGGCTGCTCCTAGAGTCATTGCTACTCCTAGAGGTGTTGCAGGTGTGGCTGCCATGTCCCGCCTGAGTCATTAGGTGGCAGATAGCAGAGAGGCTCGCCTACGAGAGAAAAAAACAAAACAAAACAAAAAAACAGGGATGGCTGCAGGAGAAGGGAATATGGTTTTAAAAAGGGCAACTGTAGCTCAACTGGCGTGGTTCAATGATTGTCAACCTATGAACTAGGAGGTCACGGTTTGATCCTCAGTCAGGGCACTTGCCCAGGATGTGGCTCAATCCCTAGTGTGGGGTATTCAGAAGGCAGCTCTCATCATTGATGTTCTTAATGTCTCTCTCTCTCTTCTTCTCTGATACCAATAAAAAATTATTAAAATAAAAAAAGTAAAGAAAAACTTAAAAGAGAAAATGCTTGCAAAATCATATTTCTGATAAGGGTCTAATATCTGGAATATATAATGAACTCTTACAACTCAACAACAAAAAGACAAATAATCCAAGTAAGAATGTGTCAAGAACTTGAATACTTTTCTAAAGAAGATATTCAAGTGGCCAACAAGCAAATAAAAAGATGCTCAAATCATTAGTCATTAGAGAAATGTAAATCTAAACCAAAATGAGGTGCTACTCATTATAAAAATATGGCTATAACTTTTTCAAAAAGAGTAGTAGTAAGTGCTGGTGAGGATGTGGACAAATTGGAACCCATGTACATTGCTGGTGGGGATGTGAAATTGTATAGCTGCTTAGCAGCTTTGGAGAACAGTTTGGCAGTGTTCAACAATTTAAACTTAGAGTTACCCTATGACACAGCAATTCCACTCCTAGAAATGCACCTAGAGAACTGAAAAGATAAATTCACACAAAACCCATACACTAATGTGTATACTAGCATTGTGTACAATAGTCAAAAGGTGGGAATAGCCCAACATCAATTATTGGCTGACTGGATGAACAAATTTGGTGTCTCTGTGCAATGGAATATTCTTCAGCCAAGAAAAGAATGAAGTACTGATACATGCTTCAACAAGGATGAACCTTGAAGACATTAGCCAGACACAAAAGGCCACATACTGTCCAACGAGCATGGGTCAGTTGTTGGGCACTGACCTATGAACCAGGTCAGTTTGATTCCTGGTCAGGATACATGTGCCCAGATTGCCAGCAGGAGGCAGTCAATCAACTATTCTCTCTCATCATTGAAGTTTCTATCTCTTTCCCTCTCTCTTCCTCTCTGAAATTAAAAAAAAATATATATATACACACACACACACAGAGATATATATATATATATATCTCTGTGTGTGTGTGTACACATTAGAGATCTGGTGCATGAAATTCATGCACAGGTAGGATCCCCAGGCCTGGCTGGCAATCAGGGGTGATCTGTGGGGTGACTGACAGGGTGATCGAGGGGCCCTGCTGGTACCCACCTTTACTAGCCTGGTGCTGCCTGCTTGCTGGCCCCATCCCCCACTGCTGCCTGTCAGGGTCTGTGGACTGGAGGCATCTCCTGTACTGAGCATCTGCCCCCTGGTGGTCAGTGCACATCACAGCAACCAGTCATCCTGCTGTTCAGTCAGTTTGCATATTAGGCTTTGCATACTGTTTTATTGTATTTATAGAAAATGTCCAGGGTAGGTAAATCCATAGAGACAGAGAGCAGATTAGTGAGAGGGTACTGTTAATGGGTACAGGACTTCATTTTTGAGTTATGAAAATGCTATGTAGTTAAGACAGTTGTGATGGTTGTACACTTTGTGAGTATACTAAAAACCCCTGAAATGGCTTACCCTTTAAAAGGGTAAATTTTATGGTATGTGAATTATAGCTAAAAAAACAAAAAACAAAACAAAGGAAAAAATCTTCAACCCAGCCTACCAATTTGAGCATGACTGCTGAAAGAACTGCTACCAATGGGAATATGTTCACATCCTCAGTTATGCTGGGGTGAAAGGCTGAGAACCCAGAGCTCAAAATGTCCTGTATACAACCCTAGCCAGTGTGGCTCAGTGGTAGAGCATTGGCCTGTACACCAAAGGGTCACCGGTTGGGGTGCATGCGGAAGGCAGCCACATCAACATGAATCTCTCACACTGATGTTTCTCTCTCTCCCCATCCTTCCTTCCACTCTCTTCAAAAATATCAATGGAAAAAATATCCTTGGGTAAAACACAGATAATTCTTCAAACTCATCTGATTCTATATAACAAAGTATTTCAACATTTTCCTCCTCAATAAAGTAAAAATACTCCATTTACATATGTAAAATTGCTTTCATCCAACTTTTAGAATTTGCTATATTTAAAAGGATGCTGTAAAAACTAGGTTTAAAAATATCAGACAGACTTATTAATCAGTGTGAATTTTGGAGATTTCTTTTCTTACATTCAACCCTTCACCTCACAAGTATTTATTGAGCACCTACTATGTGCAAAGCACTCAACTAGATTGGTGGATAGTGGCAGGTGATACACTGTCAGGTCCCTGCAGCTGCCCTGGAGCTGCTGTTGTGGCTGGAGGGATATAAACCACAAAGGAACAAGAAGTGATCAGAAAGTGGATGGTGACCTTGAAGAGCCCGATGGGCATTACCACAACAAGGTGCCCAGGCTGGGGTCTTATTTGGACACAGTAGGAACCAACATGAAAACGCAACAGAGAGAGGGACACTGCTCCTCCCAGGAGGAGTCATGAGCATGTTCTGTCTCTGAAACAGAAATCTGGGCATGTGATCTCCAAATCAGCCTTCCAAACACAAGTGGACGAGTAACACGCAACAGCACAGCCTTTTCATTTTATTATTTATTTATTTTAATACAAAGCTTTGGCATTAGCAATTTATGAAAAAATAAAATGTACTAAAAATAAATGCTTGTGTGGCATGATTGGTAAATGATGCACAAAAATAGGTTCTTTTTTCCCTTCAAGGCAATCAGTCAGAAAGCAGTTTGTTTCTTCTTTAAAACCATTCTACCCTATGGAATAAAAGGAAAAGAGACAGGTCAAGTATTAGTTAAAGGATTGTTATCAAGTTTCAAAATAATAGAGAAAGGGATCCTAACTGACAGTGGCTATTTCCCAAGCCCGCTGGGGAAGCCAGTAAGCCATCAGCATTTCCCTGAACTCAGCAGCTTCAGATCCACGGTCACGTGTTAGCATTCCCCCAAAAAATGCCGGGAACGGTGTTGGCTAGTGGTTGGCAAATTCATTAAGTCAACAGAGCGGCAAACCGCGGCTTGGCTCGCAAGCCCCGCGGTTTGCCAACCATTTGTGTAGGCTGACAGCTTCTTGTTTAAAAGGTGGGGACAATTCCACAACTGAATGTTTCCTGGTTTGAACACATGCTCAAACTGAGTGTCCTGCCATCTGTCGCTGCTGTTCTTAAAACAAGCTTCTCCTTTTTCTTCAAACAAGAATGCCATTATTTATTTTGAAATAATATTTAAAGAGCACAGACTTCCAGGGATGTATGGCTCTTATGGGAATTCCCCAGATCATGGGTATGTGTGCCTATGTCAGGTGTCTGAGGTACCTCAAGTCCTTTGCTGCTTCCTCACTGCCCTCAGCTAGTGCTGCCTGCCTGCAGCTGGCACTATGGGCTGCCCTCCTTCCTGAACCCTGCGGGTCTGGTTCACCTCCAGGTTCCCAAACCAGGTCCCCAGTTCTGCCCTCTTTTCTCTTTGCTGAGTTCCAGGTCCGTATTTCAAACCATTACCTTTGTTACAATATAATTTGCTAACATTTCTTGATTTCATCTCCTCCTTTATCACTCTGACTTCCTCATTCAATTTTGCATTTTTACCTCACTTATCTTCCTGCCTCCAGTCTACCATGCCGGAGCAACTTCTCAGCCGCCAGGAATTACTTTTTGCTGAAAGTAATTCACATTATGCACCATTTACAAGAGTAATGTCCAAGTTCTAGAGTTTGTCTCATTCTAGAGTCCTCCCAGGGGGAGTCACAAGCACGTTCTGTCTCTGCTACCTACAGTAGACACATCAAACACACAACTCCCTGAACTACTCTGCTTTTTCCTCACTTTGTGGCCAATTATGCCCAGCCTGGTTCTAAGTCACTCCCTCCAGGAAGCCTCTTCAGCAACTCCAGGAAAAGTGGCAGGTACCCCACCCCACCTGTGAGATATTGAACTATTGAGCTCATTTCCAGTGGCAAGTGCTTGGCTCAGGTCAACGCTGCCAGGCACTGAGTGGCACAGCTGGGCCCTGGGGCCCCTGAACTCCCGGCCTGCATGCAGAGCACACTGGCATCTAAACAATGAAACACCATTCACAGCAGCTTCCCGTAAGCGCTAGGCTTTATTAATTCCTCTAGTGCATATGTAAGATACATTGTTCTGATAATATTTTCTCAGAGAAGCTGGATATCAGATATGAGGACTTTGAATGGGTGAATCAAAAATTTTAAACTTACTTATTATTAACTAATGCAGCCATAACATTAAAGGTATTTCTGAAAGAAAAAAAAAAAGAAGTCCACTGCCAACGACAGTACAGAAGTCCAATCAAAGGTCCCACTCCTTTTAATCCTCTTTTTTGCAATAATGTTTTTAGAAAACCAAATTTTTCATCTTCACCCACACTGGCTGGAGCTTTTAAATGGCTCTCTGGAGCAGCCAAGAGACAATGCAGGGAAGGACTGACCCAGAAACACCGATTTTAATGCTGTGCGTGCTCTGCTTTCAATGGCATTTCTCTGGGCCACTTAGGCCTTACAGGCCTTAGGTTATTCCTCTGTATATATCCCAGGCTCAGAGAGACTAAAAGGAAAAGTAAATACTCAGATGAAGAAGAGGGTTCACTAACCAGCTTTGGCAGGTTCAAATCTTTGCTGGCATTGCTACAAGAAAGGCTCCCTCAGAAAAATAAACAAAGATGGGTGCTAGTGTGAGCAAAAAGTTGAGAACTAAAAATTCAATGTTCTTTAGATCAGTGTTTTTCAAGCTTATTAATGAATTGTAAATCACTGTACGAGCTCATGACTTGCATTAACAACAAAGTACTGGGCTGATCAGAGTATTGCATGAATATGAACACGCCTATGAAGTTTCTATTCCAGCTGTACACAGGGGAGTTGTGGGTCAAGTGCAGAATGGATCTCACAGTGGGAGATTGTTTATAAAGCCCCCGTCCTCTGGCTCTGATTGCTCCTAGGAAGGGCCCATTTGGGAGTCTCCGCTCAGGAGGGACTCTTGGAACCGGAAGGAACCTGAGACTTCTGCCTGATGCAGGACCTGTCTCTGAATAGCTCCAGCTTTGTAGCTTCTGCCTGATAAGCAGGTCCTGGTGAGCTCACTAAGCCTTTCAAGACATGCCATGTCAGGGGGGGACAATTCTGACAGACAGAAGTTCTTTCTTATGTCAAGTGGAAATCTACCTCCCTGTGGATGTCTCCAGAAGATGTCACAGTAAATGTTGCTTCTGTGAGCCCCGGGTACTCACCGGGGGACTGTTTGGAGTATTAACGGGGCAAGGTGAGAGTAACAGCCCAGTAGAGGAGTAAGGAAGGTCTTGGTAGGGGCTATTCTCCTCTTTGGGAGTCCTTCCAACACCTGAAGATACCTCTCATCTCACCCACGTTCCTCTTTTTCTAAGCTAAGCTTTTCCAAGACATCAAATCTTGAATCTCCAGACCCTTTTATATTGAGATATGTCAGTGTTCCTCTTAAAGCCTAAGCAGAACAATTCAGAAATATTGAGTGGAGAGTAAACCAGAGACATCAATTCCTTTGATCTGGTCTAGACACTTCTGCCATGACCCTTTGGAGGACAGCTCAGGAGGGATACTGGGAGATAGCTCAGGCCTCTTGCCTGCTGCAGAGCCGGTGGGTGGCTGGGTCTGGGGCAGTATTACAGGATTTGACATTTGTCCCTTCATCATGCTAACCACAGCCGACTTGTTCCTCCTACCGAGACTGTTTCAATCTTGAAAGTTTGGGCAAATTTTAGGACATGACATCCACGAATCCAAATCGAGGAACTGAGAATGGATTGTAGAGACTATCTAACTAATCCTTCCACTCCACTCAAAATCTCTCCTACATCACCCACAGATTTTACTTATAACTTGTTCCAAAAAAAAAAAAAAAAGACAATATTGACTTTTCTTCTGTTGAGAGAAAATAAGCTTGATACAAATATAAGCCTGTAAATGCTAGGCTTTAACAAGGTTCATTTGAATAATGAAGTAGAGGAGAAAACCTCCTTGGAAACAGAACTTCAATAACCTTGCTTACTTAGGTACTAAGAAACAGAGGCATGAAACTCAAATATATAAAACTACATTTACCTTGGTTTATTTGCTTCTTTGACTACTATCCTGTTTATATTGCAAAGTCTCAAAATTCACTAAATTTTCAATGTTAAAAAAATTAAAAAGCACAATTGGTGATGGGTGAGTACCTGGAATGTTTCATCACAATAGGAGCGACCCCAGGTACATGGACTTTTGATTGACTTTTGATTAAGCCAATAGTGTCAAGCCCTGGGTAACCCTGCAGAAGTGGTGAGGGAGATGGCAATGCATTCACCCCTGAGGGCAGCAATCCTCAAAATCTAGTGAATTTTGAGACTTTGCAATAAAAACAGGATAGTAGTCAAAGAAGCAAATAAGCCAAGGTAAATGTATTTTTATATGTTTTTATGCTTCTGTTTCTTAGTACTGAAGTGGAAGCCTAGGTCCGCCAAGTGGTGCCACATGCCTGCCCTTTCATTTGGACAATGCTGCTTTGTCTTGCTCACAGATTTTCACAAGTGACTCGACTGGATCTAGGTCTGGCTTAAATCACAACACAAGTTCAGTGTAACACTGTCAGAAGAGTAAACTGTAATAGGAGATTATCTTACAAATGAATGAGGTTACCTGGAAAATTAAAAGCGAACTATTAAGTTGCAAAGACAGTCTCATTTTGGTTGTAAGTTTTTGGTAAAGGCAAAAAGGGAAGATAGATTTAAAAAACTTCATTAATGAACACTTACAAATTTATTTGCTAAAATAAACTTTTCTCTGGAATTAAAATTTTTCATCAACATTTTTGGGAAAGCAACATTGAGTGATTATTATTCCCTACAATTAAAAAGGCTTTTAAAAATTAAGTAACTCATGCTATAAAAAAATCAACACATAAAAGCATAATAGGAGAGAAAAACACCATAAGTCTACTAAACTAAGATTCACCATTAATATTCTGGTGACCATCTTTCATGCATCTCCCCACATTCTCTCACACTCTCTCAATTTCTCTCTTTAAATGGGATCATGAAAATAATCTTTCAGGTTGGTTTTGATTGAAGGCACAGAAATAATATTCAAATGAATAATTGCAGTATCAAGGCTAATGGGAGAAAGGTTGGACTAAGACATGGATCTACCGTCTATGACTTAGAGTCTAAGTCATGTAGGTATTTAATTTATGCATGGAACGAAAATATGATGTCTCAGGTACTTTGACTTCTAACAGATAACATGTCTATTGAGCATTCTCTAAAATATCTGATGTATGAATGAGCATCTGGCTGATTCTGAGTGGCTGCAAGGTGGCTATTAAATTACTTTAAAATTTTCTAAAAGTGCTTATAGTGACACTATTTGCTGTGACTAGTTTTCACTCATTTGTGAAACTGTCTAGTCTGATGGGTCAGAATGGGAGGAAGCAAAAGAGGTGACTGCAGGTGAAACGAGTATTTTCCTCCAAACTGTGGTCTGAATCACAGGCACTCACAAAGCTCTTATCACTCTGTAATCTACTTCATGAAAAGAAAATGATAAAGGCAGATGGCTTATCATTTGCTAAATGATAAAGGCAGATGGCTACCTTACTCACAGAACTTAAAAAATCTTAGCGGAACTGATGGGCTAACATTTATTGAGCACTTCTTATGTACCAGGCACTGTGCTAAACACTTTAGGTGGTAATTCTCACAACAACCCTATGATATACTCCTTGTTTTAGGAAGGACTAAAATGAGCTTCTGATAAATATAACTTCCCAGCTCAGGGAATCATATTCATGTATGACTGCCTCCAGAATATGAGCAGTTAACACTGTGCTGTGTTGAAGTAAAACTGCATCAGCTGGACCCAACAGAAACAGCCAGCTGGTGCCCTGTTAGATGAGGCTAAAAGGATTTGAAGGTTGAAGAATGCCTACTGACTATGACACCCCCCAACATGTCATTCTTCAGGAATGCCAAGGGCACTTCCTACAAGTATCTAGCCAGCAGATCAGGTGAGAGGTAATAAAATCATGTCACTGAATTGGAGGTTACTTATCCATAGTTTCTACAGCTGAACAATGAGGATTTAATTGAATCCATTACACAGCTTGGTTGGTTATGAAATGGCAGACATAACTGAATGTGGGTAGCATATGAATCCCACCTGTACCATTTATGTTCAGGCTAGCCGCCCAATGCATGAAATTCGTGCAAGGGGCTTGGCCCTCGCAGCTGCAATGGCTTGCCTCGGCCCTTGCAGCCCAGGCTTTGTCTGGAAGGTCTGGAAGGTCTGGACAGTTGTTCAGCTGTCTCGTCTAATTAGCACATTATTCTTTTATTATTATAGATTGGGCAGGCTGCTTCTGTCTTGAATTAGTTTGCCTGAATATTGGTAAATGATTGAATATTATCCTATAGTAAATGCCCAAACAAAACAAAACAAAACAAAACAAAACCCATTTTCTTTATTTTACCCCTATGGAAAGCTAATCTTGAAAAATCACTAGATCAAAATGAATTGGAGCAGTCAATGTTCCAATAACTCAATGTTCTATCCTCTGAGAAACCTCTCCCCTACAGCAGCCCTGACAAGTGACATCCAGCTCCCTACTCCTGGGCACTCCTCACTCTCCATGGCAAACCACCTCATTGGTAAGTAGCCTCCGACAGATATTCCTCCTTTTACTAGGGTGACGTTTGAATTCCTGTAACCTACTCTGTGGTCCTCATTTTGCCCTATGGATATACAGTTTACACTTATTTCCTCCTCCCTTTATTCCTGACAGTTTTCCTAATCACATCTTTGCCTCTTTCTTGCAGGCTAAACATCCATGTCCCTGTTCCTTGACCTTTGGCCAGGGTGTCAGTGCTCCACCCAAAGCCCAGTGCGTTAGACTCCAGGTAACGTCTGACAGGGACATGGCCTTTAAAGGGGAGGCTATTCCTGTCAGTGATCAGGACACAAATGTCTTTACCCTTCAGCTGTACTGATTCCCTTGGCATTAGCGTCACACTGTTGATTCACTCTAAACTAATGAGAAGCCCTGGATCTTTTCTCAAGTGAGCTGTTGTGGCTGAGTGAGGGGAACTCCCAATCTGAGTGACTGTTCCTGAAATAAATGGTTTTGCTAGGGGCGATCCCATCAGAATCAGTATGAAACTGGTGAAAGACAATTCTTACCACCTTATTAAAATTTCTCTACATATTTTTCTGGGATCTGGCACATGCAATCCAAAAAAACAATTTGTTACTTACTCATTAGCATTCAAGCTAGCTGTGGCTCTGATGATCATGTAGCAGAGTGTGAGAGCACTGAGGAGGCCAAAACTGGCAATAATAAACCATTCTTCTGTTGACAAAGGAAAGGGAGGAAATCACTCTGGGGAGAAGGCTTAAGTCAAATCGATGTCAACATTTCCCTCAAAAGCAACGAAGCAGACGTCAACGGAGGTGTGAGCCCAGACTGGCTCAAGGAAGTGAAGCAGGAGGAGGTTTGCCAGAGAGCTACTAACTGGAGAAGGTTAGTGGAAGGAGTGGTGAAAGCTGCAAGGGAGAGAGGAAAGCATGGCCCACATATTTCTTCCAGTTCAGGTCCTGAGGTCTGTGAGGAGTGTGGCCATCAAAAACCGTGTAGTGAAAATATGTATATAAAATTGCACATAGATGAAGATTTCTTTACTTGTTAAATTAAGTGACAGTAAAGTAAACTAGCCATACATGAGACCTTTCCTTCTTCATTTTGTCACTTCTGCACAGTTATGTCATTCATTCTTGGAGAATGGCTTAGAAATATGGAGCGGTGGTTCCCAAGGGTCCTGTGGGCAGTCGCAGGCTGGCCTTCCACGGCATTCGCTTCTACCTTCTTTCCTCTTATGCGTGGGTCACTCAGAGTCTTTACTTAAAAAGCACATGCTATTGGTACCTCCCAACAAGGACTGCCCTTCCCCACCCCAGCGCTGGAAGCAGCACTGGCTGGTCTGGCTCTGTCAAGCTTTAGGAGGAAGGTAGGTGATTCACAAGATACTTGGCCCATCACAGAGTTGAAAGCCTCTGGCACACTGAACCCTAAGGATTTTTATCTAGTCTCATTCTAGGTCCAGAAGTCAGTTTATATTTTCCCTAATGTTTCAAAGTCTGTATTGCAACTTTCCAAATGTGGTATTTACTGAGAATCTTGAAAATAACCTGAGAACCAATCTGACATCCTAAAAGTCTAAACTCTCAAATGTTTTCTAGAGTATACACTGACTAGGGCTGGCTAAACCAAGTGTCACACAGTAAAATTACATATCTGCATTAAGGCAGAAAGAAGAGATTCCTGCTTCAAGTGACAGCTGTTTATATGCAAAAGCTATGTAACTTGGGTGTTTCTCAATCTGGTTTTCATGAAGCTTACAACTTTGCAAAACAGTGTGTGCCTAGGAATTTTTCTAGAAGAAGGTGATTCTACTTTCATGGGATTTTAAAAATGGTGATCTTTAATTCTCTGCCCACCTTGGTTTAGATTATTAAAAGATTTGGCAAAATCATTCTTTTTAAATAACAATGCAGCCACTGCTCCTTGGTTTATAGATTTCTCATTAGAGTGAATTTATGAGGTTTTTAAGTAAAAATAAATATTCAAGAACCCATACAAAATGCACTATTTTACACGCATATATTTTAAATTAGGAAAAATGTATGCTGGCATTTAAAAAAATTAAGAGATGATTGGTCATCAGTATCAAGAAGCTTAACACAGCATTTTAATTTTTTTCTACTTAGAGACTTTTATACAAGGTAAGGAGACTAACTTTTAGAACTTCAATGTCCACGCTTTTGATTTCTGAGTGTACCATCCATATAATGTGTGGACTTTCATAGATAAAAAAGAGTAATTAAGAAAAACAACAACACCTGTATCATAACAATGCTGGATGGGCTCAGGGGTGTTTTAGCAAAGGTCCACTGCAGCCGGGGTATCATCACCTCTGACCTTCAGGGTGTATTTAGCACAGTGCCTTGCACACAGTGGGCACTGTCTGAATGCACTGTAGTTACTATGGTGCTACAGAGTTTCGAGGGAAAATAGAGGCAGCTGTGGCGTAATTTAACCACATGAATTTTATTTATTAAAATGCATAAATTCTTCTCACAGTAATTATTTTGATGAATGAAGTAGTATCTTTTGTCATCAAAATAGAAAATTTTGAAAGGACATTTCTACATAAAATATAATGGAATAATCAGTACTTAATACAGTAGGTGCTCAATAAATGTTGATCAATGAAGGGCCTACAAAAACTCATGAATAAACAAACAACTTCCATCTCTTTCTTACTACTTGATCAATTTAAAAATGTAGAATATAAACCTAAATACAAATGAAGAAAAATATGAAGTGCTATTAAAATAAATCACTTGGAAATGGTCAGAAATGAGTCAAACCATATGAAAGACTAGTTTTACTTATTGTAAATTATTTTCTAATAATTTCTGGTTGCTGAGAAACATATATACATTAAATTGAACAGTCTACACGAGTCTTACTATGTGAAGGGAAGAATATTTCTTAACAGCTTTACTACTGCACTGATTTTGAGTTAAGTGGAGTCTCATTAGGTTTAGGGCTTGAAGCTAGAGGCAAGCAATAGCACATTCTGGAAAAGGCAGCACCAGAGTGGTGATGAGATGAGGTGACGAGTTGTTAGATGAAAATAACAAGGAAAGAACAGAACAGAAGAAAACAGCTGACTGGCTACAGGTGAACATCCACAAGGCCACATGCATGCCCACCAGCCACTCACACGGACTTAGGCCATCAAAATACTAGATTGCTTCTCTTTTGTCAATGGTTCAGTAATGATGATATTCATAACTAGCCCAAGAGCATTTAAGGCAGATTCCCCTTTGGCTTTTATCCCACCTTGTATACCAAAGAGGTGAGTGCCAAAACACCAAACTTCATACAAAGTGCAAAACAGAGTGAGCAGCAATAGGCCACCTCAGCTAAACCTGAAGTTGTGAATTTCTAGGTTTAGATTCTGGATTAGCTTCTCAGGAGGCTTGCAGCCTGGGAACTAGAGCCTGGTGCTCAGTCACACCATCTACCATACTGCTGCCCTCCCTCACGGCCCTGCAGGGCCTTTTGAAATGCCTATCTGCAACACATCATTTCAAAATGTGTTTATAAACAGCTACTGAGACAAACCTCTGAACAATTGCTGGTCAGGGCAGCTAGTCATTTAATTCCACACAAAAAACCAAGCTCCCTTTTATAAAGCAAGTTTCTTATCTATCTCCAACAGCTGTTTTAACAAAAGTACCCATCGGTTACAGACTAAGTCATTGTCCTGTGACTAACTCAACTCTCCTCCGGACTGTCAACACACCAAACAGCAGTGGCAAATCTGCTGTTCGCTGGGCACAGGGCCCACTTACTTGTTACTGCAATGTTGATCTCTCCTGTCCTCGGAGTGAGCTCCCCATCCTGAGGAAGAGGTGAGATCCCCGACGTTCGAAGCGGCTCGAGGCCGAGGGAGTTTTCGTTGGCGAGGTCAGCTAGGGCTGATCTTCGGTTAACTGCCTGGGTCCTGGTGAGCCTCTCCATATCAAGCACTACGTTATCAGTGCAGGGCAAATTAGGCTGCAAAATATTTCCAAATTAAAAGTATTTATAAGAATAACAATTTCTAAAGGTTTGACACTGAGTTGAAATGAATTCAAGTTTTTTCCACATGATTTCCTCTAAATTTTCTCCCCATCTACCTTTTCCACTCTCAACCAAGAGGTTTTTCCTTTAAAAGAAAAAGGTAAAAAAAAAAAAAAGAATGAGGTAATTTCCTTCCCAAAAGGATATGAAGTAAAACTCAAATCCATTGCAGAACTGAGAAAATTGGATTACATCATGTTTATAAAGAAACAAGAACTTTGTGGATGTGGCTCAGAGGCAGAGCACATCTATATATATAAAAGCCTAAGTCACTGTTACAACCAAATGACCAGACAGATCGACCAGTCACTATGACATGCACTGACCACCAGGGGGCAAATGCTCAATGCAGGAGCTGCCCCTGGTGGTCAGTGCACTCCCACAGCCAAAGTCCTGCGGCCGGCCAACAGCCCGGGGTCCATGAATTTGTGCACTGGGCCTCTAGTCTTAGTATAAAGCTGACCAATAGTCAAGGGTGTAACTTTGGCTCAATGCTCAAGGACAGCAGATAATGTACTAGTATCTTCTCTGTACTGCCCCATTTATCTAGTTGTCAGTTTTAAAATATCTTCCTCCTCTAAACACAAGTAAAGCTTAAAATCAAGAACAGATAATGCTGAAAAGACTTTTGAACTGTAAGAAAACAAAAACCTCAGTGTCTAATCCTGGAGATGTATAGAGCTGCCTTGGGGTCAAAGCTTACCAACTGAAAAGTGGATAGGCAGGTCTTCTGATTTAACAATATGGATGTTTGGTTTCCCTAGCAACCTTCATCCTTTTAGCCGATAGCAGGTAGCATATTAGAAGCAGGGTTGGGAATGGTGGCTGAGAGAAGCTTATAAACAGAGAAGTGACAGACAACCAACCTCACACAAATAGCTTCCTAGGCAAAAGAATTTCATTCTACATCACCCCAAAACCCAACTAAAAACATTAGAATACAGTGTAATAACTGGGGCTTATAATGACAGTTAGGTTTATTTATTTATTTTTAACATACAAAGAACTCTGATAGCTTGTAATACATTTTAGAAGAATTTTCATTAAAAATGGAAGAAAAGTATTAGCAGTTCAATTAGGATTAAAAAAAATAATAATCAAAAAAACAACCAAGGAGGCTGGAGGCAACAAAAGAGGCTAAGTTAATAATTTCCAAAGTGTCTTCCACATGCAGACACTATGGCAGCTATATGTTAACCCCCACAAATGGGGGAGACTTTGTCCCCTAAGGGACATTTGGCAATGTCTGGAGACATTTTTAGATTGTGACCAGGAGGCCATGCTCCTGGCATTAAGCCGAGGCCAGGGACCCTGCGAGGCAGTCCGAGTATCCATGGTGCTGAAAACCCTGTTCAACTACGTCAGTGACCTCTGAAGACAGAGGCTAAACGGGGAGGAATGTCCCTTTTAGGGCTGCATTTAAAACATCTCCTGAAAGCACGTATCAAACAGGAATGCTTAGGCCTGCTTTGGGCTGCCAAGCTAAAATGGGGACTTCCTCTGTTGAGTCAAACTAAACTTTTTGCTCATAAGGAGATGATCCATTCACTCTTTTTTTTTTTTTTAGACCAGAAAGTATTTTTTTTTTTCCTAAAAAGCAACAATCCTGGATATATACTTAATGAAGGAATTTTAACTGTAGGAAGTCTCTGAGGTCCTCACAGCTTAGTGCCCACTTGCTTGCCAGAGCTGAAGAGCTCTTTATGCCCTGACCAAAGCCCCTGCGAGGGTCAAGGTTCGCCCAGAGCTGCCACTGCCCACCTTCGCTGCTGCCACTTACCAATGCCCAAGAGAATAAAGCCAAGTTCAAGAGGAAGGAACAGAAGTATGACATAGTTTTATATTATGCTGAATGCAGGAAAAATTGCTACTGGAATGAAGCCAAACATCTACATTCTGTTCCTTTTTTCAGTTCTTCTCCACATGCCCATTACCTGACAGAGGCGCCCTTGGGGGACCAGCACAATGCCTGCCCTTCTCTTTGGTAGTTTCCTGAGATGAGCTAGAAGAAAGGCACTGTCGGACAACCATGTCTGGCCAAGGAGCCAGTGTCTTATCATAAGAGGTAACTGTCCACTTGTGCTGTTCAGTTATACTTTGAGATGATACTACACAAAACAGGCAACATACCACAATTCCCAGGGCCTTCAAAATGTTAAGTTTGCACATAGGACAGGTACAGTGTTCACTAAGCCAGGGATCCACGCAGGACTTGTGGAAAACATGCCTATAAAAAATTGAGAATTGTATCAGAAATTATATACTAAATAATTATTAGGTCAAAGTGCAAAGAAACTGGATTAACATATAGCAGACAAAATCTCCTGAGTCCAATCCTATCTAATAAAAGAGTAATATGCAAATTGACTATACCTCTGCTACACCCACAAGCCACACCCACCAGCCAATCAGGAGCTAGTACGCAAATTAACTCAACCAAGATGGCTACAGCCAGAGAGAGAGCAGGAGAGAGGCTTGGGTTGCCCCGGTGATGGAGGAAGCCAAGCTTTCCA
Organism: Lasiurus cinereus; assembly: GCA_011751065.1. Lineage (NCBI taxonomy): Eukaryota > Metazoa > Chordata > Mammalia > Chiroptera > Vespertilionidae > Lasiurus > Lasiurus cinereus. The sequence goes on along the minus strand of JAAGEH010000289.1, from coordinate 3,399,016 downwards.
CACACCCTGGCTGGCCCAGGCCTCCAAAGTTTCAAAGGTTACAAAGTTTCAATTATAGAAGATAAATAAATTCCAACAGAAATGGCTGCTGACACCAAGTGAGCAGAAGGCTTAGCTCCGCTCCAGGCTACAAAGTTTTAGTTGAAGAAGATAAATAAATCCAAGATACCAGGGCCTCCACTTGGGTCGCTGGGGCGTGTGGCCAACCTGCATTTGGGGGTTATCAAGCCTGCAGGGGAGGAAAGTTAGGGATGACCAGGCTGGCAGAGGAGGAAAGTTGGGGGTGACCAGGCCTGCAGGGAAGGGCAGTTGGGGTGGACTCAGGCCTACATGGGAGAGCAGTTGGGGGGGACCAGGCCTGCAGGAGAGGGCAGTTAGGGGTGACCAGGCCCGCAGGGGAGGGCAGTTGGGGCAAAGAGGCCGGCAGGGGAGCAGTTAAGCATCAATCAGGCTGGCAGGGGAGTGGTTAAGGGGTGATCAGGCTGGCAGGCAGAATCGGTGGGGTCAGGCCTAACTGGGCAGTCGGATATCCCTCGAGGGGTCCCTGATTGGAGAGTGTGCAGGCTGGGCTTAGGAATACCCCCTGACCCCACCCCCCATGTATGAATTTTGTGCACTGGGCCTCTAGTCTATATATATAAAAGGCTAAGTGACCGACTATCCATCTGTCCGACTGACTGGCTGGTACATACAAAGTACACTGGCAATTTAAAAATAAATGTTGACTCACACATGTGTAATACATATAAAGCTCTTGCTGGTGCCAATCTAGACAGAGTAGGAATATTCCTACCTGAACCCATTTTCGGACATGGACAGTTATATGTTGCTTTCTCTTGAGTTTGAAGAGCATGTGACGTTAATGTTACAGTTGTAAATACTTCATCACAAGGACAATCAGTCAAGCACTCTGAAGGTGTTCTTACTCTTAATGTGATGCACAGGTAGATATCAGAATATGTTTAATCACTTTAGCTGTCATTGTTTTTATCAATGTGTTTGTATCATGTTTTTGTTGTTTTTATATCATATTATGTTTACTTATTAATCAATTTGTAGATTTTCATATACATTTTACTAATTTTCTTTCATCTCTGACACTTCTACTATAGAGAAAGGAAGGGCAAATAGCAATATTAAAATATTTCTTCTAATTAATTTCCTCTCAATATGCATAAATCTGTACACTGGGCCACTTAGTCTTGTATATCGATGAGACTGTATAATGAGAATTGATAAGTAGTATTTGGCTGTTTGGTCTCTTATTCCACCAAATTCCAAAAAAGATTTGAGTTAACTTCCTTAACTTAGGAAATTAAGAATGAAGACAATGAATTACACTTTATAAATCGGTTATGTTTTCTATAATGATTAAAACAGAAAAGTAGAATTTCAGAAAGATAAAAGTTAAATGAAAAGAGTTCTCTGTATCATTATTAATTTCATGGAACTCTGTTTAAATGTCATTTAAATATTACTTAAAAAGACTTCTAAGCAACCTTATGCTAAATGTCTGTACAAGTTACAGGGTAGTTGGGACTATTTTTAGGGATGAACTGTATTTCAGAATCAGGTAACACTTAGCTAGCAGTTTCAGCTGTAATGTTAGAGAGAGAGGAGAGGTGATTTTCTCTTATTCAGGAGAGTAGAAAGTTACAACCTGGTGATTGGAAATAAGTCAGCCATGGAGGTTTTACAATCTCAGAAAAGGAACTTGTGTCCTTTGGGAGGGAGAAAAGGCATGAGGGAGCTACAGCAAACACTGTTCTACTCAAGTGCCCCTCATGGCTGCTCTGAGGGGCTGAGATGCAGGCGTGTGAGCCGGGGGCCTGGCCACGCAAACATTTCAGGTGCCTTGGGAGGAACTGGAATTTGAGTCTTGGGATAAGATGAAAGAAATTTTGAGAAAGATACCAAATTGAACCATGGTATGTTTTAAAATTTTGTTAATTTGTATCAAGCTTATAAAGTTATATACAGCTATTTAAAAATGCAGTTTTGATTTCAACAAGAGCTGTAAAAACTCATTGCCTCAATTGGGATTTGAAAGAACTATTTGTGCTGACATTTTCAGCTTGAACAATGCACACCCACCTACCTACTACCCACGTGGTGGCCTTGCATCCATTTTTTGGGTAAGAAGAAAGATTTTGAAGACCAAATCTATCAATCTAACCTGAAGCCTGCAAAGGATGGATTGAACCAGAACCCAATAGTCCCTGAAGGCTTTTATTACAAATCTGAAGGTTTGTACTTAAGAGGTGGAAGTCACCGAACAGTAGTTGAGATCTAAATACTGAGTGTCTCCCCAACAGGTAAATACACTTTGAATTTTTATCAATTCCAATGTTTCTTCCCTTTCAGATTTAACCCATTGAATTTAATGATTCAAAGTGTGCATACATTTCTGGGGATACCTTATACATGTGGTAGTCATAAGGCATCATCATGCCCACTTTTTGCTCCTCGCATCTTCGTCTGAGTGCTCCCAGAGGGAGATGAAGGCCCCTGGCTGCAGGCACCCTGAGTGCTTGCTTGGAGTGGGAACTATCCCTATAGGTGTCAACAGTGCCCATCTGGCTGTAATCTAATCAAGACCAGAACTAGCTTCTATTCTTTTTGGGGATAAAGACCCCTTTAGGTTTGACATAAAGGACAGATCCTCCCTTACAAGGGTGTACCTGCCTAATGCCTGGCCTAGGTTTCTGGGAGGACCATGGACATCAAGGGTTTGGTTAGTGTTGGGGAAGGGGCAGGGTGGGGCTCTAGGCCAGTTCTAAGTAGGGTGGACAATGGACTTTGGCCGAGTGACAGGTGACCTCTGACAGGCGACTCTGGTGCAGGGATGAGTGAGCAGCTGACTTTGAGTAGATGTTGGTGGGGACCTCAGTTTAAACAAGCAGCAGTGGCCTGGCTCTTGCCTTCCACTCTCTCCAGCATTTTTGGTTTCCCCCTTTTTGTCCTGCCTTTCTTTTCTATTTCTGGTTATTCAGGAAGAACAAAATGGCATACTCCCATATTTAATTTTTAAATCTGCAAGAACTGAGTATTTCCTGCTCATCTCGTCCTTTAAACCTTAGTTATAGATTTTCCTTATATTGGGTTTGTTGATTTAACAGAAAGTGTTGGCCCCCCTACTATGGGGCAGCCAAATGAAGAACAAAGACTACCTGGTTCTCAAGGTACAAACTGAGAACGCCTTCCTTCCTTAGGTAAGTCAAAATCCAGAAGAAATACTCTCTTAAAAAAGTCCCCGACCTTTTCCTTATGACTGTCTGTCCACCCATGGCTTCCTAGACCCAATCCCCACCCATCAAGTAGCTGTCCTCCCTGCCCTCTCTGAACCACAGCACCCCCCTCTCTTCTGAAAATAAACCCCAGCAGCTTTCCTCTTCACCTGCAGGCCCTTCTGACACAAGCCCATTCCTCTCCTGGGGGTCACTGATGGGATCTTGGTGAGCAACTGCCTTGTACTTGCTTCTTCTCTTCACCGCCATTCTCTTTCCCTCCAGCTTCCATCTCCTCAGCTCTACTGTCTCACAAGCTCAGGCTGGCCATTCCCTTCCTCCAGGAAAAGTCCTGCGACTATCACGGTCTGACTTGGGCAGTTGCCGTTCCCTACTCCCAGCTGTCTCCTCTGAGAGCTGGGGTGGGGGTGGAGCGTAAGGGGAGGCTGTTTGAAGCAGTAAGTGAAACATTGTATACATGGAATACTTAGAGCAGCATCAAGGGCATGCAAATGAAAGGTGCTACTAAACATACATGCAGGGAAAATAACATGGACATTTCACATGGCATCACAATAAATGGTCAGAACACCTGAGTGTGCCTGGCACTAGAGCGACCCTTGCCAGCTTGCAGGTGGCCACAAGTATCCAGACGCCTCAGGGGGTGACACCTGGGGCCAGTCTGACCTTGCAAAGAAGCCCCTTCCCACTGTTACAGAACCCTCGATAAAATAATAAAACAATGAAAATATACCCAAAAGCAGAGAAGTGCCCTCCATGTTGAGGGCTGAGTGCTGTCTCAGGATGGAAAGCAGGGTGTGTTCAGGACAGGGACATGTGACAAGGACAAGCAGAGCAGACTTCAATGAAGTCCTTTATTCCCGTAAGAATATTTTGGGATACAGAATGCGAAGCACATGGCACATAAAGAACAAAACCCACAGTCCTGGGATACGGTGCCTCCCCCTTTCCTACTCCCCACACGCTGCTAACTAGAGTGAGCGGAACAACGCTGGGGTGGGATGAGGAGTCTACAGTGAAGGTGACTTGCTTTCACAGCTCTGCAGCCTCTTGGTGCCGTGCAAGAACCTGGCAAATATAAAAGGATCCAGGATTATTCAAGGTCAGAGACAAGCACTTCCCCTACTGGGCTGGCAGCAGACACTGTTGTAAAGAGGCCCTCCCTCTGAGGCGGAGCAGCATAGGGCCATATTGGCCAGCAGCCAGATGACTGACCCATTTTAGCTCTTAAAGTGGCATCTTAGGCATATGTCTATCCACATATGAGCATATGTCTATCTGCTTATAGAAACTATCTTATAAAAAATGTGGCTGACCTTTAAATAAAAGAGGTCTAAGGTGAGTTTTTCAGTTTCTAAGGCAAGTTGGCTAACATCCAAGGATGATCAACTATATCAACTGACACAAGTAGGAGGTCCCAAAGCAACACCAACAGCATATTAATGTGGCAGAAGGTGGAAAGTAAAGGCCATGCACAAAGCCAGCAATCCAGGAGCATGCTCTCTAGAGTGGAGAGTCAGTCCAGGCTCCACAAAGGCTTGTTAACCCTGGGGACAGACAAACGGACACAGACAGACACAAAAGCACCTGGGCTCTCCCTCTCCTATTCTGGGAGAAAGAGAGGACAGCGAGTGCAGATCCCACAGGGGGTCTGGATCTGGGTTTCAGAGCTATGAGAACTGGAGCAGGAAGGGCCTGAAAGCTGATGTGAGCAGACAGAGGAAGAGGATGGGGGGAAGAAGGAGGAACAGTCAGAGCAGACCCCTGGGGAGGGAGGAATGGCACAGAGGCCGTCAGAAGACAGGATGGGGAAGCTGTGAGGGTGGTGAGGAGGCAGGTGCTTGTGGAGGCCGGGTCAGGAAGCAGTTTCAACTGTCTATTAGCCACTGTTTTCTTCTGAAGTTGATGGTGACAACATTTGCTGATAGTGAGGAATAAAGGAATGAGTGAAGGTGTTTAAGGAGAAAAATACAACTGGAAGCGCTCTGTGAGGACCAGGGAGAGCCAACTGGGGAGAGGGCTCTGCAGCACCCGGAGGCAAAAGAGACCAGAGTTGCCTGGCAGCAAGAGTGAAAAGCAACAGCAGCAGAGTCACACCTCTACTCGGTGCCAGAGACCTGAGCCCGAGAAGGGCAGGGTGCCCAGGCAGAGGGGACAAAGTGAGCAACAGCACAAGGTAAGAACTCAACTAAAGGTGCTTGAGAGGGATCTATTAAAAAGAGGAGGCTGGAGAAGATTTGTAGTAAAAATAAGCCCTTGTGCAGCCATCATCTAAGTCAGTCTCTACTAGAGGCACCCAGAATTGTTAGTTATGTGCAGGGGTGGGGTTGGGTGTGGGGGGGAATGCTCCTGGCATCTACTGGCTGGAGCCATGGATCCTGCTAAACACCCTGCAGTGCACAGAACAGCCTCCCACCCCAGCCCAACAAAGAATGATCTGGTCCCAAATGTCAACATGCCACGGCTGAGAAACCCCATTCCAGGCCAGAAGTTGTCAACTTGGGTCCCATAGAATGTTCTCAATGCAGTTAATTTTCATCAAACCCCAGAATTGTGCATTGTTGCCATCTCAGTGAGGTGCATGTTTTGCTCAGCAGGGTTGCAGTGTAGCTTAGAGAAAGCTACAACTTAAGATGTAAGTGTAACAACCTGCTCCAATGCAAAAAGGGCATTTGGACTCATAGGCAGCACAGAAGTGAGTGGCGCCCTAACTATGGGTATAAAGAAATGCCATTAAGTTTGCCAAAATTCTGATACTCAAAAACAGAGTGTAGCCCTGGCCAGTTGTTCAGTGGTTAGAGCTTTGTCCTGTGCACACAGAGGGTTGTGGGTTCGATTTCTGGTCCAGCTCAGCTGCAGGTTCAATCCCCAGCCCCGGTTGGGATATGTGTGGGAGGCAAGCAATTGATGCCTTCTTCTCACATTGATGTTCCTCCCTCCTCCCTTCTCTTTTACTCTCTCTAAAAACCAATGGAAAAAATATCTTCGAGGAAAGATTAGCCAAAATAAATAATAAATAAAAAAGCAGGTAACCTCTGACCAGGTTTTTCATGTATCCTGCCGACCTTTTCCTGATTTGTATTTGTATGTGTTGCCTTTCACCCCATGCTTTAGACTGTAAATGGCTACAGAGAACAGAATACTGGAAATACGTAATTTTCTATAGTACAGCTCACATTTAATTTTATTGATTTATGTTCATATGTAAAGTAGTTAATCTTATGTTCCATGATTTTTAAAAAATATATATTTTACTGATTTTTTACAGAGAGGAAGGGAAAGGGATAGAGAGAAACATTGATGAGAGAGAGACATCGATCAGCCGCCACCTGCATGGCCCCCCCCCCATGGGGGATGTGCCCGCAATCAGGATACATGCCCTTGACCGGAATTGAATCTGGGACCTTTCAGTCCCCAGGCCGTCGTTCTATCCACTGAACCAAACCGGTTTCAGCTGTTCCATGATTTTTTAAAACAGATTTTTCTAGGCTCAAAATAGACCATGTGGTGAATAAGTAAAATAACACTAGGAGTTCATGGAGACAACTCCTATTAATTATTTTATTCATTCCCATCTGGCATTATTAGAGGCTCGGCATCGTGGGGATGTGTTTTAAAGCAAGGGAGAAGGAAGAGGAAAAATCTTTGATTTAGGCTTCTCAATAGGTTCTTCCCTATTTTTCCAATCAATAGTTGGAACCGTATATCTTCATGTTTCACATTCCCAGGCATGGGGAGCACCATGCAGGGGCTGACATGCTAACACAGAGAACGTGCTCCTGTTAGGCACTAGAGTGCAGGTGAACACCTTCCTCTGAGGCAGGTATGGCCCTGTGCCAGGAGCCCAGCATTGCAGCAGACCTCCATATCTGCTCCATTCCTTCTTTTTTAAAAATATTTTTATTGATTTCAAAAGGAAGGGAGATGGAGAGAAAGATAGAAACATCAATTATGAAGAGAATCACTGATCAGCTGTCTTCTGCACGTCTCCTTACTGGGAATTGAGCCTGCAACCCTGGGCATGTGCCCTGACCAAGAATTGAACCCTGACCTCCTGGTTCACAGGTCAACGCTCAACCACTAAGCAACACTGGCTGGGCAGCTCAGCTATTTCTGAACAGGATGGCATTGGCAGGTCCTGGCTTCACTATCCTCCATGGGGAGAAAACACTGAACCCGTACAGGACACTGGGAACGTGAACTGCACGGAGCAGGGCACTTGCACCGGAGATGGCATGCAGCACCCACCTAGCCCCAACTCTGCGAGACCCGGTTCAGAAAAGGACAGCCAAGGTCCCTAGGGCTCTGGCACCCCGCCCACTGCTGAGGCATTATCACAAGGACTAGGGATGTGCAATGATTTAAGGAGAGAAATGGTAGCTAGTTTTGAAATCCACAGAATTAATATTTTTTATCTTCATGCTTTCTAGACTACAGAAATGGCCAAAGGTCATGAGCTTGTGTTTCTCCTAACTAGAGGAACACTTGTGCAATTAGTTCTGGTTGGGGCAGTGCAGCTCCCACTAATTGCAGCTCCCATTCTGCGTAGGGTGCAGCTGGCCTCAGCCTGCAGGAAAGCCTGGTCTAAGGCGGCTCTGAGAGCTGTTGGCATCTGCACTCTGAGGGAGACATACACACCATCACCAGTGTTTTTTTTTTTAAACCAAGGAGGTTAACGTACTTGCAAGGTAGAATCCGGACAACATCATTCTGCTTATAGCTCTCTATGCAGACGGCACAGTGATCAAAGTCTGGGTCTGTTTCCTGAAATGCAAAGCATAGGAACCAAAGTCACATGCAGCAGTGAGAAATGCATAAACGTGGAGAAACAATTCAGACAAGAACTTTTCCTGTGGCAACTATAGGAAACAAGTGATTGTAAAGTGAAAAGTTATAAAAACAATTTAATGTTTCTATTTGCTTAACCATATCAACCCAAATTATATCTAAATCAATCTCTTCTGTTTTTATACTATGTTGTAACAATTAATACTAATTCTTTTTGTGTAATATCTTAGAAGTAAGAATTCCAATTTCCTCCTGTACAACACATCATCTGTGTACTCTATTGTGTTCATTACCCCAAGTCAAGTGTCTGTCCCTCACTGTTTATCCCCCCAGACTCTCTTCTCCCCCTGAATCCTAATTTTTTTCAAGATTCAAATGAGCTATCACCCTGACCATATTCTTATCTTCTTCCCAAGTCCTGCTACATCGCTCTTCTGGTCTAGGAGGTGTCACTGCACACCAGGAGTTGCATGTGGCTAAGTACAGGCGAGATGATGAGACCCAGGAGATGGCTCTCTAGAAGCCCACCCCAAGGATGGTCGCAGATTTGGGGCAGGACACTCATGACTCAACTTGATTCTGGATCTTCATCCAGATTCGGCAAGATGCAGCCAGGTACTTGGTCATCCAGAACTACTGATGTCCTTCTGTGGTTTGAGGATGAGTTTCCCTGATTTGTCATTAAACAGAGCATTTCCAAGAACCTAAGCCAGGAAAGGTGACACTGTTTGTTGTGTCACCGCCACTTGGACTGAAACTCAGGGTGAACTCTTGGCAGGTCTAGAAGATATGCACTGAGAAGAGGTGTTGGGTCTAATGAGGAAGGAGGGCTTTGTGCTAGCCTGAGAAACAAGGTAAGGTGAAATTAATGTGGCAGCTGAAGACTGGGCCAAGAGAGCCCCCCAGGCTACAGTGCAGCTGTTGTCATGCTGCTTATATTTTCTGCAAGTGGCTTTACTTTTTTCTTTCTCAAGTGTACAGTGAAGTTTACTGACAATGTCTCCACCTTCAGGAGCTGTCATGAAAAAAATGCGGTGGTGTGAAGGCAATAGGAATAAAAGAGAGTCAAGGCAATAGAGTGGTAAAACCGAGGTTGGACAATAACTGAAATGATCCTTCCAGAGCTCTTTGTTACATTAGAATGGGTGTGTGGTAGCAGATGATGTTACTTTACGCTTCCGGAGATGTGTTTTGTTGTTGTTTTTTCCATTCTAGATAACCATGACTGTATGGAATTAGGGCCTAAGTTACATTGCTATTTTGTCCTCACGGAGCAGAAGCAGGACTTCTGGCTCACCTGAGATCTGAGCTGGAAATTGTGGTCAGCGGTCTTAGCCACAGCCTCTGTCACTGCCTCTTTGGCTCCATCTCCCTACGTTATCAGGCCTGACCCTTCTTGCTAACTGTTTAGCCCACACTAAAGCCCCTGTTAATGGAGACTCCCTTGAAATCTGGATCTCTAGGTTTCCATTTATTGATAAATAAAACACAAAGGAGACCTGGCAAAGTCTGAGAAAGCATAGCAAAAAAACTGCAAGAGAAAGAGAGTTAGTTAGCTACAAAGAGCTTCCTTAAGACTATCAAGCTGATCTCTACAGAAACATTTCAGGCCAGAGGGGATTGGCATGAAACATCAAAGTGATGAAAAGCAAGGATCTACAACTAAGACTGCTTTACTCAGCAAGGCTCTTATTTAAAATTGAAGGAGAAAGAATAAGAAACTTCTCAGAAAAGAAAAAGCTAAAGGAGTTTATTACCACCAAACCAGTATTATAAGAAATGTTAAAGGGTCTGCTTTAAAAAGCAGAAAAACCAGAAGAATAAAAGAAAAATAAATGGCAATAAATATGTACCTATCAATGATCATTTTACATGTAAATGGCTTAAATGCTTCACACAAAAAACCTACGGTAGCTAAATGGATAAAAAAAAACAAGATCCATATATATGCTGTCTGCAAGAGATCTACCTCAGAACAACAGATACACACAGACTAAAAGTAAAGGGATGGAAAAAGATATTTCATGCAAATGAAAGGGGGAGGGGAAAGCTGGAGTATCAATACTTATATTTGACAAAATAGACTTTAAAACAAAGGCTATAGTAAAATACAAAGAAGGTCACTATACTATCTAATAAAAGAGTAATATGTAAATTAACCACCACCCTGCTATACCCATAAGCCAGGCCCGCCAGCCAATCAGGAGCGAGTATGCAAATTAACCAACCAAGATGGCTGCAGCCACGGAGCGAGCAGGAGGCTTGGGTTTCCCTGGTGATGGAGGAAGCCAAGCTTCTGCAGCCCTGGCCTGCCTTAGCCTCCTCCACTTAAGGCTAATTAAGTTGCAATTATAGAAGATAAGTCCCAACAAAAATGGCTGTGGCCATGGAGCAAGCAGGAGGCTTGGCTCTGCTCAAGGCTACAAAGTTTCAATTATAAAAGATAAATGAATCCCAAATACCAGGGCCTCCAGTTGGGTCGCCAAGGGGCATCGCTGGCCTGTAAACCACCACAGGCCCCTCACCTAGGCCACCCCATGCCCCAAGGAAACCCCCACCCTGATCCAGGACACCTTTCAGGGCAAACCAGCTGGCTCCCACTCAGCTTCTATCCTATCTAATAAAAGAGTAATATGCAAATGAACCATCATTCCAACACACAAGATGGCTGCCTCCATGTGGTCAAAAATAGCTGCCCCCATGTGGACACAAGATGGCCTGCATGGGAGGGCAGTTGTGGGTGATCAGGCCAGCAGGGAAGGGCAGCTAGAGGTGACCAGGCTGGCAGAGGAGGGAAGTTGGTATTACCGGGCCTGCAGGGAAAGGCAGTTGGAAGGGACCCAGGCCTGGAGGAGAGAGCAGTTGGGAGGGAACAGGCCTGTAGGGGAGGGCAGTTAGGGGTGACCAGACCTGTAGGGGAGGGCAGTTAGGGGTGACCAGGCCTGCAGGGGAGGGCAGTCAGGGGCAAGCAGGCTGGCAGGGGATTGGTTAGGGGGTGATCAGAGTGACAGGCAGAAGCAGTTAGGGGCAATCAGGAAGGCAGGCAGGCAGAGCAGTTGGGAGCCAGCAGTCCTGGATTGTGAGAGGGATGTCCGACTGCCTGTTTAGGCCCGATTCCAGTAGGATCAGACCTAAACGAGCAGTCGAACATCCCTCAAGGGGTCCCATATTGGAGAGGGTGCAGGCTGGGCTGAGGGACATCCCCCACCCCATGCATGAATTTCGTGCACTGGGCCTCTAGTATAATGATAAAGGAAGCAATCCAACAAGAGGATATAACCCCTGTAAACATTTATGCACCTAAAAAGAGAGCACCTAAATATATAAGGCAAATCATAATAGACATAAAGAGAGAGATCAACAGCAATGCAGTCATAGCAGGGTATTTCAATATTCCAATGACATCAATGGATAAGTCTTCTGGACAGAAAATCCACAAGGAAACAGTGGCCTTAGATGACACACTAGATCAGATGGATTTAATTGATATTTCCAGAGCATTTCACCCCAAAGCAGCAGAATATACAGTTAAGTGAACATGGAACATTTTCTAGGATAGACCACATATTAGGATAGAAACATCTTTTCTAAGCATAATGGTATGAAACTAGAAATCAATCACAATAAGAAAACTGAAAGACATACAAAGATATAATGGGTTAACAGTGAGATCAAGGAAGAAATCAAAAGATAATCCTGAAATAAATAAAAATGAGAACACAACAACCCCAAATCTGTGGACACACGGAAAGCAGTCCTAAGAGGGAAATTAGTAGCACTACTGACCTATCTCAAGAAACAAGAAAAATCTTGCCCTGGCTGGTATGGATTAATTGGTTCTGTGTACTGAGAGATCTACAGTTCAATTCCTGGTCAGTGCATATGCCCAGGTTGTAGTCTCATTTCCCAGTAGAGGTTGTGCAGAGGAAGCTAATAGATGTTTCTCTTTTTCCTCTCCCTTCCTCTCGCTCTCAAATCAATAAAAACATATATTAAAAAAGAGACAAACAAGAAAAATCTAAAATAAACCATCTAACTTTACACTTAAACTTGAAAAAGAACAAGAAATAAAGCTCAAAGTCAGTAAAGGGAAGGGAATAGTAAAGATCAGAGCAGAAATAAACAAAATAGAGGCTAAAAAAAATACAGCCTGGCCAATGTGGTTCAGTGGTCAATCATTGACCCAGAAACCAAGAAGTCAACAGTTTGATCCCCAGTGGGGAGGTGTGCAAGAGGCAGTCAATAATTCTCTCTCATCATTGATGTTTTTACCTTTCTCTCTCTCCCCCCTCCTCTCTGAAACAAACAAAAAAATCAATACAAAAGCTAGTTATTTGAAAAAATCAAAAAGGTTGACAAACCTTTAACCAGATTCATCACGAAAAAAAGAGGGCTCAAATAAATAAAATTAGAAAAGAGAAGAAAACTGACACCAAAGAAATACAAAAGATTGTAAGAAAATAAAAGCTGTGTATGTTTACACAATGGAATACAACTTGACTGTAAAAAAGAAGGAAATCTTACCTTTTGCGACAGAATAGATGGACATGGAGAGCATTATGCTAAGTGAAATAAGCCAGTCAAAGAAAGACAAGTACCACATGATTTCACTCATATGTGGAATCTAATGAACAAAATGAACTACAATAGAGACATTCTCATAGTAGAGAACAGGCTGATAGCTTGTGGGTGGGTGAAGAGATTGAGTAAACTAGAAAAAAAAACCCACGTATGTACACAGACAGCAGAGTGGTGACTGCCAGAGGTGGAGGTGGTATTGGGGTGATAGAGTAGGGTATAGGTAATAAATTGTAATGGACCGAGACTTGACTTGGGGTGGTGAACACCCAATACAGTGTACAAATGATGTATTGTAGAATTGTGTACCTGAAACCTACATAATTTTGGTAACTACTGCCATCCCAATAAATTCAGAAAAAAAGAAAGTATAGGAAGACCACATATATTCCTGGCTCCATCAGAGTTCTTCCAAAAGGATGCTAGATGTTGGCAGAAGAAAATTTTGTTGAATACCGTAAGGAAACTGTAAGTAATCCAGTAAGCTAATAACAGCAAGAGCATTTATAGTCCAGGAAAGGTAGAGAACTATATGAGGGCCTCCAAATGGCAGGCATAGTAAGAATAAGATTTCAGCCTGGCCATTGTGGTTGGTTGAGTGTCGACCTATGAACCAGGAGGTCACAGTTCAATTCCTGATCAGGGCACATGCCCAGGTTGTGGGCTTGATCCCCAGGGTGGGCCATGCAGGAAGCAGCCCATCAATGATTCTCATCATTGATGTTTCTCTCTTTCCCTTCTCTAAAATCAATAAAAAGAAAAAAAACATAATAAGATTTCAAAGAGAAGCTAGTTTAAAATAAAGCATTAGAGTATACTTGGAAAAAAATAATAGACTAACAAATGAGACACAATTGATATATTCTCTCCCACCAAATCAAAAGCAAATCTATGCTATTGTTTTAACAGTGTTAAAGTTATTTCATTATTGTACCTTATCACCCTTCTTCACTGTTCTGGTTGTCAATTTGCTGATGGCTTTCTTGGCTGCATCTCCAAGACGACGCTATGGACATTACAAAGAAAAACAGACATTAAGTGCAAGATCTCTGAATAATGTTCTTTATTTTAAAATAATTAAATGTATAAAGTTCCTAGTGTTCTACCTCACTCTCCATGTCATAACATATGAGAAGGCTCTAAAAGAGAATTAAAAGTTAGAGAAACTGGCAGTTTTCCTATAGATTCAGTATTCTGGCTGAATATTTAAAAAGGGAATATAGCTAAAGGGCCCGATGGCATAATCATTACTGCATTTTGTATTTAATAAGCACTGGAAATATTACAGCACTATCAGAATCTACTTATTGTACATGTCAGAGCTCTCAATGGCTTTTTAATTCTGTTCCATGGACGCCTTAAGCTCTGTCCTGGTAAAAGGAAATCTCCAATGATTCTTGAAATAGCTCATCACATTACCGGGTGTGGGAAAAGGACGTGGTCACGATCCTACTTCTCTGTCCCTGTCCCTACAGTGCTCTGCCATCTTAGGAAGGTCTATTTACCTTTCCAGGGTTGAGGCATGTTCATTTATCTGAGAGGGTTAAGTCAGAAAATCTCTAAGGCTGGGCTGATGCAACCTTTTACCAGGCATTGATAACTAGCACTGCCAGATACCAAAACCCAAAGATGAAAAGACAATGGACATCTGATCTTGCAAAGCAAACTTAATTAGGGACAGCCAAGTACAGTGATTGGCAAACTACAGCTTGTGAGCCACATGTGGCTCTTTGACCCCTTGAATTTTTAGCAAAGGCCAACTTAGGAGTACCCTAATTAAGTTAATAACAATGTACCTATGTATACAGTTTAAGTTTTAAAAATTTGGCTCTCATAAGAAATTTCAATCATTGTACTGTTGATATTTGGCTCTGTTTACTAATGAGTTTGCTGACCACTGGCCTAGTACAACAGTGCGTGCCCTTGGAGCATGGCAGCACCACTCTACGGTAGGCTAGAGGGGAGAGGGCAGAGGAGCCATGCCAAGGGAGGCTCTGAGGAAATGCTGCCATAGCTCAGGCTTGAAAGCAGAGCAGGAAGGTGTTAGATAAGGAAAAGCATAAGGATCACCAGGGGGATTCTAACAAAGAAGAATCTAGTGAAGACAAGAGGTGAGATGTGCAGGCATGTGAAGGAAGTTACAGTTCAACACAACCAGGATGAGCATTATTCATTATTCAGATCAGAATGCTTTGGGAGTCAGAGAGCCCTACTAATAATTACACTGGGACAATAGGTGCAAACAGGCACTTGGGAACAAATGGTCACTTGACACACAGCCAGATTTTGAACTGTGGGGCTAAAAGAAGGAATACTTTGGGTTCTATCCTGAGGATACACAGTCATGAAAACATAAAAAAATTAGGGGTAATTAAAAATATACAAAGAAAATAATTTATGAACTTCTTTGCATCCATAAACCAGCTTAAATTATCATTAGTTTATCTACATTTTTCAGCTATTCTCCATCTTTATTGTATGAGAGATTTTCAAAGCACATCACAAGCTTGTATAATTTCACACATAAAGTCTTCACTATAGCCGAAACCGGTTTGGCTCAGTGGATAGAGCGTTGGTCTGCGGAATGAAAGGTCCCAGGTTCAATTCCGGTCAAGGGCATGTACTTTGGTTGCGGGCACATCTCCAGTAGGAGGCATGCAAGAGGCAGCTGATCAATGTCTCTCTCTCATCGATGTTTCTAACTCCCTATCCCTCTCCCTCTCTGTAAAAAA
Source organism: Lasiurus cinereus (assembly GCA_011751065.1). Taxonomy (NCBI): domain Eukaryota; kingdom Metazoa; phylum Chordata; class Mammalia; order Chiroptera; family Vespertilionidae; genus Lasiurus; species Lasiurus cinereus. The sequence continues at coordinate 3,383,670 of JAAGEH010000289.1, read as the reverse complement.
ATCAATAAAATATACTAAAAAAAAGTTTTCACTATATTTAACAATGATCTTTCATTTGGTGTTACTGTCTTATCTAAGAAAATTAACAATAATTAATCAACTTTATCAAATACTCAGACTATACAATTTTCCTAATTGTCTCCAGAATGCCCTTTTTTAAAAAAATATATATTTTATTGATTTTTTTTACAGAGAGGAAGGGAGAGAGATAGAGAGGTAGAAACATCGATGAGATAGAAACATCGATCAGCTGCCTCCTGCACACCCTCTCCTGGGGATATGTCTGCAACCAAGGAACATGCCTTTAACCAGAATCGAACCTGGACCCTTCAATCTGCAGGCTGACACTCTATTCACAAGCCAAACTGGTTAAGGATCCAGAACGTCTTTTTATAGTTAGCTTTTTATAGTTTGGACTTCATATCAAGATATGAAGTCCAAACACTGCATTTAGTTGCTATGCTTCTCAAATCTCTTTTAATATATAAGTCCCCTCTATAGTATATGCATGTATATGTAGTGCCTCCAGATATTTTATATCCTATATAATAAAAGGGTAATATGCAAACTGACTTAATGGTGGAATGACCAGTCACTATGATGCATACTGACCACCAGGGGGCAGATGCTCAATGCAGGAGCTGCCCCCATCCCATAGGTCCTGATTGCTCGATGGGGAATGGTGAACCGGGGTGGTGGCAGCAGACACTGGTGGCACCAGGCCAAGGCCCCCATCCTGTCAGTTGTCCCACACACAAAGGGCAACAGGCATCAGGGGACGAGGCTGGTGAGTGGGTGGAACGGCCAACCTCTTGGTCCTTCCCCCCGTCCAGCAAGCTCTGATTGCCTAATGGCAAATAGGGAACCGGGGGTGTGGCCAGCAGCTGGGGAAGTTGGCCCTGATTTCAGGCCAGGCCTAGGGACTGTACTCTGTGCACGAATTTCATGCACTGAGCCTCTAGTATAAATATCTAGTATAGATATTTATACTATAGGCCCAGTGCACAAAATTCATGCACGGGGTGGGGGGTGTCCCTCAGCCCAGCCTGCACCCTCTCCAATCTGGGACCCCTCAAGGTATGTCCAACTGCCCGTTTAGGCCTGATCCTACTGGGCAGTTCTATCAGTTTTCACTTTATATTATTTTAAAGCTTTGCTATTACTAGTAAGTATGCAAATGTTTAGGTGCAATATCTTCTTACTAAATTGACCGCTTTATTATTAAGAAATGACTTTGCCCTGTTAATATGGTGTAGCAATTTTCATCCTTTTGATCTATTTATTTTTTATTTATTTCTAGAGGCCCAATGCACAAAGTTTTGTGCAAGAATGGGCCTTCCTTCCCCTGGCTGCTGGCACTGCCTTTGCCACTCAGCGCTTGCATATGCAAATTAACATGCCATCTTTGTTGGGTTAATTTGCATATTCACTCTTGATTGGCTGGTGGGCATCACAAAGGTACAGTCAATTTGCATCTTACTATTTTATTAATGTAGATTTAAATTAATCCTCACCTGAGGATATTTTTTCCATTGATTTTTAAAGAGTGGAAGGGAGGGGGAGAGAGAAATATGGATGTGAGAGAGACACATTGATTGGTTGCCCCTCACACATGCCGCGACCTGGGTCAGGGATCAAACCTGCAACCAAGGTGCATGCCCTTGACCCTTCAGTCTGTGGGCCAACACTCTAACCAGTATGCCAAACCAGCTAGGGCCTATTTGTATTTTTATCTATAGGCATCATATGATTAGGTCTTGTTTTTTTGTTTTTAAATTCAATCTGTTTAATCTCCCCTTTAATTGAGATGTTTAGACCATATATTTTAATATAATTATTGATTTGGTTATGTTTAAGTCTATTATCTTGGTATTTATTTTCTATTTGTTCCATCTGTTCCTTATTTCCCTTTTTGTCTTCTTTTGAATTATTTTTTTAAATTGTGTTAAAACGTAAGTAACATAAATGTACCACAGTTCAGTGGTACTAAATACATTCACACTGTATGTATATTCACCACTACCCATTCCCATAACTCTTGTAAATCTGAAACTCTGTTCCCATTTAACATAATTCTCATTCCCTCCTTCTCCCAGTCCCTGGCAACCATCATTGGACTTTCTATCTTTGTGTGTGTGATGGGTTATTTCACTTAGCATAATATCCTCAAGGTTCATCCATGTTATGCATAGCACAGAATTTTTTTCTTTTATAAGGCTAAATAATATTAAACTATACGTGCATATCACATTTGCTTATCCACTCATCCGTTGATGGACAGAAACTTCAGTTGTTTCTATGTTTTAGCTATTGTGAATAATTCTATGAACATGGGTGTACAAATATCTCTGAGACCCTACTTTTAATTCTTTTGGTTATATATCAAGAAGTGAAACTGCTTAGGTCACAGGGTAATTTTATTTTTAATTTTTTGAGGAAACTACATACAACTGCTATACCATTTTACATTCCCACGAACAGTGCACAAGGGTCCAATTTCTCCATATCCTTAGCAACATTACTGCTTTTTGTTTTTTAGAGAGTGATTTACATTTTCTTAATGATTAGTAATGCTAAGCATCTTTTCATGTGCTTATTGACCATTCATATATCTTTGGAGAAATATCTCTTCAAGTCTTTGTCCACTTTTTTAAATCAGTGTTGGCTTTTTTGTTGTTGAGTCAGGGAAGTTCTTTATATGTACTGGCTATTATCCCCTTATCAGTTATATGACTTGTAAATATTTTCTCACATTCTCTTGGCTGCCTTTGCATTCTGTTGATCGTGTCCTTTGATTCGCAATTTAAATTTCGGTGTAGTCCAATCGACCCATTTTTTTTTGTTACTTGTGCTGTTGGTGTCATATCCAAGAAATCACTGACACATCCAATGTTGTGTAGCTTTCCCATGTTTTGTTCTAAAAGTTTTATATTTATATTAAGGTCTCTGATCCATTTTGAGTTAATTTTTATATAAGGTAAGGACCAACTTCATTCCTTTGTTTTGCATATCGAGTTCTCCCAGAACCATCTGTTGAAAAGACTGTTCTTTCTGCGTTGAATAGTTCTGGCCATATGCTAGTATACAAGGGATTACTTCTGGGCTCTGTATTCTATTCTACTAGTCTCTCTTTTATTCCTATGCCACAGTTTTTTTTTTAAATTAATTTTTATTATTTTTTATACATATCTCCCCATTGCCCCCCCTCCCTCCCAGGCATACTCCGACCCCCCAGTGTCTGTGATCATTGGTTATGCTTATATGCAAGCATACAAGTCCTTTGATTGATCACTTATCTACCTCACCTAACTTTAATCTTTCTGCTGTAATTTCACAGTCTGTTTGATGCTTTATGATTTTTGTCCTCCTGAGAATTATCAGTCTACTCCCTTTCTGTGCTCCTGATTCTATTATATTCACCAGTTTATTCTGTTGATCAAATTTCTAATTCACTTAATTTTTAGATTCACTTGTTGATAGATATGTATTTGTTGTTCATAATTTTTTGTCTTTTACCTTTTTCTTCTTCCTCTTCTAAAAGAGTACCTTTCAGCATTTCATATAATACTGGTTTGGAGTTGATGAACTCCTTTAGCTTTTTATTCTCTGTGAAGGTCTTTATCTGCCCTTCAATTCTGAATGATAGCTTTGCTGGATAGATTATTCTTGGTTGTAGGTTCTTGCTGTTCATCACGTGGAATATTTCTTGCCACTCCCGTCTGGCCTGCATCGTTTCTGTTGAGAAATCAGCTGACAGTCGTATGGGTGCTCCCTTGTAGGTAATGAACTGTTTTTCTCTTGCTGCTTTTAATATTCTCTGTCTTTTGCTCTTGGTATTTTAATTATGATGTGTCTAGTTGTGGTCCTCTTTGGATTCCTTTTATTTGGGGTTCTGTCTGCTTCCTGGACTTGTAAGTCTATTTCTTTTACCAGATGTGGGAAGTTTTCAGTCATTATTTCCTTAAATAGGTTTTCAGTATCTTGCTCTCTCTCTTCTTCTGGCACCCCCACAATTCTGATGTTGGTACGCTTGAAGCTGTCCCAGAGGCTCCTTACATTATCTTCACATTTTTGGATTCTTTTCTCTTCTTGCTTTTCCAGTTGAATGTTTTCTGCAATTTTATATTTCAAATTTTTGACTTGATCCTTGCCTTTCTCTAGTCTGCTGTTAGGACTCTGTATAATAGTTTTTATTTCAGTCAGTGTATGTTTAATTTCTAGTTGGTCTTTTTTCATCTTTAGTTGGATCTTTTGCATCTCTAGTTGGACCTTTTTCATCTCCTCTTGGGTCTCACTAAATTTATCCATCTTTTCTAGCATATTCTTGTAAAACCTTATAAGCGTGGTTTTGAACTCTATATCCAGTCGTTTTTTTTCCTCCATTTCTTTTGCTTGTAATCCCTTCCCTTGTCTCGGCATTTTCACTATGCCTGGGAAACTTCTGTGCTGGATTCAGCCACAGAAGCCTCTGTTGAGCTTGGGAGGGGTGGAGTCTCAGGGCTTAAGGGACCACCTTGCCTTCCAGTCGGCCCTGCCCTCCACGGCCCCTGAGTCTCACGTGACTGGGTAATGGCTGGAGCGGTCCTTGTGCGCGCCCGCAGTGCCTCTAACCACTGCCTTTCCGGCTCCCTTGCGCACCAGGACCACACGATTATAGGAGCCCAGGATTTCGCCCGAAACAGGGGCTTAGTGGACTCAAAAGTGGCACTGTTGGGAGGGTCTGTCTCCCGCCCATTCGCAAAAGCCAGCGGCACAATCAGCAGTCTGTCCTCCGCGTGGTGCCTTGCGCGACCAGACCTCCGATCCTTTGCAACTCCCCTAAATTTCCGTGCACTTCTCCCTTTTCACAGTCCAAACTCTCCCCGTATGAGTTTCGGCTGGATCTGGGGTTTAGTGTCGTAGGATAAGGGGTTCAATGCCGTTGGGAGTCTCCGTTTCCCTCCCGCCAGAGAAAGCCAGCCAGGTACTCCGGCACCCGCTCTCTCAGCGCGCGTGTCTCCGTACCTCAGCTTTTTGCAGCTCCTCTGGGTCTCCGTGAGTCCCTCTCTTTCCCTCTAGTTGTAGAACTTCCACTCAGCCAGCTTTCCTGTGGTTCTGGATGATGTCCGTTCTGTCTTTTAGTTGTAGTTTTGAAATTGTTGTGCGAGGCAGCAGTGTAGGTGTTTACCTATTCTGCCATCTTGGATTTCCTCTCCCTATGCCACAGTTTTAATTACTGTAGCTTCTCAGGAAGTTTGAGACCTGCAACTTAGTTCTTTTAAAGATAGTTTTGAAAAAGAAGAGAGGGCCAAAACCGGTTTGGTTCAGTGGATAGAGGGTCGGCCTGTGGACTGAAGGGTCCCAAGTTCAATTCCAGTCAAGGGCATGTACCTTGGTTGTGGACACATCCCCAGTGAGGGGCATGCAGGAGGCAGCTGATTGATGTTTCTCTCTCATCGATGTTTCTAACTCTCTATCCTTCTCCCTTCCTCTCTGTAAAAAATCAGTAAGATATATATTAGAGAGGGAGAGAGAAAGACTGTTTTTCCTATTTAGGATCTTTTGAATTTCCAAATGAGTTTTTTAGGATGTATTTACAGGTATTGCTGCAAAAAAGTCATTTGGTTTTTATAAGGATTGCACTGAATCTGTGGATCACTTTGGTGGTACTGATGTCTTAAGAGTCTTAAGTGTTTTCCAGTCTATGAATACCATATGTCTTTCCATTTCTTTGTACCTTCTTTCATTTCTTTCAGCAGTATTTTTTACTTTTCAGTGTATGCCCTTCACCTCCAGGGTTAAGTTTATTCCTAAGTATTTTATTCTTTTTGGTGCTACTGTAAATGAAATTATTTTCTTAATTTCCTTTGTGATTGTTTGGAGTTAATGTCTAACAGGATACATGTTGAAGGCAGTTCTGAGAACAGATGGTCAGATGTGGGGAATAAGAGACAGAAAGGGGCCAAAGCTGACGTGGCTTTGTCCGGGGCAGCTTAGGGAACAGAGCCGCATTAAATGGCAGGGGGAGATGCTGGAAGCGCAGGTTTGGAAGATTCCGATTTGGACATATGATGTTGAAGGGCAAAGATAAGGAGACCTAAGAATTGACCCCGGAGATGGCAAAGAGAGGGCCTGGTGGCCTTGATAGTTGTTCAGGGGGAGGACAGGAAGAAAAGCCTGACTGAAGTGACCTTCAACTGGGACAGGTGGTGGTGCCTGGGTAATTTTTAAAACCTTACCAAATTTCCTCATAAAACCACAGAGCCACTTTAAGAATAAAAGCAAAAATCCACAGACAGCATCTTCAACAAAATCAGGAGGGCATGGCACACCCCCGACTGCAGTTGTGCGGTCGGAGCACCGTGGACGTGTTCTGCATAGACAGAGCATCAGCGCTGCTCTGGGGCCAGGGAGGGGCGAGCAAAAGGGATTCTGCGCTGAGAGGGATGGAACTCCTAAGGGCCTGGAGTTCAGATTGCTCAGGCTCCTTTACAGGTAAGTAACAGAACAACATGTGGAATCCACTAAGGAGCTGAGAGATGAGGGAAAATCTAGGGCTTCCCTGGACCTGAGGATTTCAGAAATACCCAATAAAATTAAACTCTGCAAGGAAGAAACAGCTGAGACATCAGGGAAGGAACATGGGGGAGTAAAGGCAGAGATGCTTCCAACCCAGAGGAGATCATCTCTGATCTCAGGTGTCCTGGAGGGGACTTTATGTAGACTACAGCAGAGGAGAACACGCCAGCTGCCCCACATGCAAATACAGGACAGTCATGTCATTTAAATGTGATCAACATTCTAGGTGTTGCAGGGGAGAAAACGAACTAAATAATCCCTCACAAAGAAGGCACGAGTGTTTTGTTAAATTGCAGTTCTTTATATATTCTGATATGTATCCCTTCTCAGCTGTTACTTGTAATAAATATCATTTAAAAAAAATTAAATGAGAAAAATATCAGGTACCCACATACTAAACACATTTCTCTGTCTTCCCTTTCTTCCTTCTGCACTTCCACATCCACTGATGCCATCTGCCTTCTGCCCTGGAGGATGCCTCCTTTAGTGTTTCTTTAGTGTAGGTCTCAGGCGATTAATTCTTTCAGGTTTGTATAGGCAAACTGCACCTACATATTTGGAAGATATTTGTGGTGCATATAAAATGAAAGATGTTGCTGTAGCCTCTCTCCCTTTTGTTGATCTCAGGGAGACAACTGCCACTGTCCTTAGGCTTATCCCCTTGTATGCTTTTGACTGACATGTCCCCTTCTTCTTTTGGGCTCCAATGACGTACCTATTGGGTTGTTTGAAGTTGTGCCAGAGCTCACTGATGGGCTGCTCATATTTTTGTGTAATTCAGCATTTCATTTTTGATAGTTTCTATGGCTATGACTTTCATGTTCACGAATCATTTCTTCTACAATGTCTAATCTGCCATTAATATAAGGTAGTTTACTTTTCCTTTCAGACACTAGTTTTTATCACTGCAATTTGGATTTGGATCATTTTTCTTCTAAATATCTTTGCTGTTTCTAATTAATTATTTGAATATATGTGTGATAGGCAGAGTAACGAGTCCCGCAAAGATGTCCAGGTCCTAATCCCAAGAACCCATGAATATGTTGTTACATGGCAATGGGAATTCATGTTGCAGGCAGAATTACAGTTGCCAAGAAGCTGATTTTAAAACAGGGAGATGAGACTGGATTATCTGGTAGGACCTATGTAATCACAAGGTCCTTGAAAATGGAAAAGAACAGGAAGTGGGAAGCTGAGAGATGGCAGTGTGAGGACTCAGCTGACATTGCTGGCCTTGAAGATGAAGAAAGAGGGCCATAAACCAAAGCATGCTGGGGGCTTCTAGAAGCTGGAAAGGGCAAGGAAACAGATTCGTTACTAGAGCGTACAGAGAAGAATGCAGCCCTGACAACAACTTGATTTATAGCCAGGGAGATCCATTAGAAGTCCTCTCCCCTGTGAGTTATGAGGTTTTGCAGTCTGGGACCAGGCATTGTTTCCGGGTACTATTCCTTTGCATCCTTATGGATGGTTTAGCCCAGCCTCAGGGAGATTTTTCACACACAAGGGCTGATCAATACTCGGTTAAATACTAACAGTGGTCCGACCCGCTACAGACCTTGCAGCTTTATTTTCCTGTGTATTTCTCTCCTCTTCGGCAACTGTCATGCAAATCTAGCAACCTCATTCTAACTCACAAGTAAGTTGGTCCACTGGGCTCTGCTCTAGTTTCTCCTTGGAGCATGGTGGATTCTTGAAAAACATCAAGCTAAATAATTCTCATTTTATTTCCCATTTTTCAGGAATCATCTGCCTCTGTTGTTTAGTGTCTTGAAAACATTGTTTCATATCTTCTTTCTGTTATTTTTCTTTTTAACTGTTTCAGGCAAGAGGGTAAACTGAGCTCACTGCCCATCTTAGCCATAAGCAGAAGTCTCTAGCAGACATCTTTAAAAATGCGATTTTTAAAGGATAACACTGGGTTATTTGTCCTACATTCTAAATTTGGCTGCTGTTTCCTTTTTGTGTCATTCTATTTGGTTCATTTCTTAAAAAATGGTTGTTCGATTCAGGTTCAATTGCTTTGACAAGAATACCTCCTAATGTATCCCATCATGAAGACACAACGTTAGATTGTTCAATTTCCAGTAATATCAAGCCTGATCAACAGGTTCAAGCTCTGTCAGTATGATCTATGCATAAGAAGTTCCATCAATCAGTATTTCAACTGATTTAAGCAGCCATCAATGATCACTGCCTAAATACATCATTTCATTAAGGATTACAAAATGGTGATTTCTAAGTCTATAATTCATTAGTTGGAATTCTTCGATAAATAACTTTCCCTCATCCACTAGTTAGTTACTATGCAATGTACTTTATACAAAAACAAAACACAAGATGAATCTTTTTTTATTTATATTATATTTTATTTTTTAATCCTCACCCAAGGATATTTTCCCATTAATTTTTAGAGAGTGGAAGAGAAGGGGAAAGAAAAAAATATCGATATGAGAGAAACACATTGACTGGTTGCTTCCTGAACGTGCTTTGACCAGGGCCCAGGCCAGGGAGGAGCTTGCAACCAAGGTACGTGCCCTTGATCAGAATCAAACCCAGGACCCTTCAGCCCGCAGGCCAATGCTCTATCTACTGAGCCAAACCAGCTAGGACAGGATGACTCTTTTTTAAAAACTTGATTTTTAGAATATGAAGTTGGTCCTCTAACAGCCTCCTGTTTCAATGGTCTGTCTCATTTTTGGATATGGCAAGCTCCTTTAAGATGGAACACAGGTCCTTTAGACACCATTTCAGTCGTTTCAAGTTTCCTTGCTTTCTGAAACTATATTCATCTTACATATCTGCTGCCTTAAACCTTAAATAGGCCATTTCTCCAAAAACCCCTAGTTCCTTTGAGTGGGAAATGGCATTTAAAGATAACCCAGAGCAACTTTAAGGTGGAATGAGGTGGGCAGAGATTATTTTATTAAGGACATAAAATGGTACTTTTCTAATTTTGTCTTTCTCCAGGGATTAGCTGGAATTCTATACACAGGGGAACTGGTTATCAGGTTGTCATGGGCAGATGAGTGCTGCACATTTTAGAAAAAGGAAAATAAAGGACTTCATATTGATATTTCCAATTCAAAATTAGGATTATAGGGTTATTACTTAATTTCTTTGATTTTTAATATTTTCTCTTATGCTAAAAAACTTGATTTTTAATATCATAAATATAATCACTTATTCACTTTATTCTAAAACATATACTAGTTTCAAACAATCAATACTACTAACAATAAGACTCTAAATGTACTTAGACTTTTTCTTTATATTTTTAAAATATATCTCTCAATAGGAAAGTACTGTCAAAAAAAATTTCCCTAAAACAATTCTGTTTATGCCACCATCTTGAAATATATTTAGTTTCCATTTATTTTCAATTTTGATTTCCTTTCTTTTAAAAAAATTATCTAAAATACTTACATGGTTCCAAAGTCAAACTATAAGACCAGGTTCAGGGAAGTCTCACTTATCTCCTCTATCCTATTACCCTATTCCCTTTCCTTTAAAGTAATACCTCTTTATATTAATGTTTGCTTTATCCTTATATTTTTTTCCTTTGAAGTTATAAGCATATATGTGTATGTGTGCATACATGTAAGTGTGTGGTATGTAATCCACATAAAGGAATGTATTTTCACAGTTCCCCTTTCTTACAATAAACTAAAACTGTTCTGCATGAGACCCTCAGCAGCATGTAGAGATCGTCATAGAACCCCCTCTTTTACTGGTATGTTCTACACCATTGCATTTAGTGTATTTTACTGTGTAGAGTACAGTTTATTCAAGTAGACTCCTATTGATGGACATGTGGGTAGTCTAAGTCTTTTGTTATTATAAATAATATCATGATGCACAGTATTGAATATAGGTCATTTTTAATTTTTGTAAGTTTATCATCAGGCTATATCTTTCAAATGGGGTTATCAAGACTAAGACAAAGGATAAGCATCCATCTAATTACGCTAGTTCCCACCAAAAGAGCTGTGTCATTCTGTGTTCCCATCATCAATGTATAAGAATGCTTGTTTTCCCTGTAACTTTGTCAAGAGTGTGTTGTCAAACTTAGATTTTTTTAAAAACAAACTGATCAATAAGAAGTGGTATCTCCAATACGGTTTTAAGTTACATTTAACTTGAGTGCAGTTGACCATCCTTTTAACATTTTAAATATCATTTGAAATTTTTTAAGTGAATTATTTTTTCCTATCAGGTTTTTAATTTAAAAAAATATATATATATTAGGGACACTAGCGCTTTGTAAAATGTTGCAATTATCTTTTTCTAGTTTGTCATTAAATTATATTTTCATTTTCCTTTAAAATATAGTCATTTTTCTCTTATTTTACAGTTTTTCAAGGTGTGGTCCATGGACAAATGTTTTTTGTTGTTTTTTTTAAATATATTTTTATTGATTTCAGACAGGAAGGGAGAAGGAAAGATAGAAACATAAATGATGAGAGAGAATCATTGGTTGGCTGCCTCCTGAATGCCCCACACTGGGGATGCAATCCGGAATGTGCCATGACTGGGAATTGAACCAAGATCCCCTGGTTCATAGGTCAATCAATGTTCAACCACTGAGCACACTGGTTGGATTATGGGCAAATATTTTAAATCTACCATAAATACTTAATAATATGAAACAAAGATGACATTTACAGTAACTAAGATTTATTCAGTATATACTATGTGCTAGGTTCTGAGCCCCTTGCATGTACTGACTCATATAATCCTCACAATCATTTTATGAGAAAGGAACTACATTATTTCCATTTGTAGAAGAGGAGATTGAGAGATTAAGTAACATGCCCAGATCGAAAGCTGGTAAGTAGGTCCTATCCAAACTTCCCCAATCAGATTGGAGAGAGAGGTGTCTTGAAAATTTGCAGTTTTAAAGTGTGCTCTCAGGAAAAGAAGGAAAATGAGGATAAGAGGAAAGAAGAGGAGGAGGTGGAAGAGGAGGAGCAAAAGGAGGAGGAAGAGCTGGAGTAGAAGGAGAAGGAGCAATAGGGGTACCGTTGTAATTGACTTAGTTATTAATAATAGGAATGGAGCAAAGGGAAGGCCAAATATTAAAGTATGTCATTTAGGCAGATTCACCAGGAAGCTACAGCTTTACACCCTCCAGGGAGCCACGAGTCTAATCCCCAAAGTTGATGGGGGAAGGGAATGGACAGGGAGGAGATAGACGCCTGTCCAGTAAAGTTGGAGGGACTAGCGAAGATGCTTGTTGTCAGTCACACCTGGGAAGAGGTCACTGGTCAAAGTAGGCATGGCCACTACTGCAAGTGAGCAAAGATTTGAGATACTTTGGTCCCTAAAGAAAGGAGTTCACTCTCTTGGCCCTTGTGTGCTCCTGGATCTCTTGGCCATCTTGTGACCTTGGTTTTCTTGGGACTCTTGCTGTAGGAGGCATACTCTCTTGGCTCCCCTGCATTCCCCCACGTGGCCTATAGCTACATGGACACCCCCCCACACACACAATGGACTGCAACTAGCCAGATACTGAACTAGCACACTGCAGCCCAGCTGCAATATGGAGCAGAACCTCTGGACATTCACTGGCTTTGCTTCTAGCTATATTGAAGCCCCAGTTATACTTCTTCCATGTCTGGATTAAGGAAAATGGGATCTTGGAAACCCAGGGATGTAATTCCATGCAAATAAAAATCACTCATCCTCCGGTTGTGTGTCACAGGATGCTCTTTTTCTTAAGATATTGTAAGGATTCCATTCCCAGCACTTAGTGGGGAAAAGGATATCCCACTTCCACTGATAAGAGAAGGAGAAACAAGAGGCGAAGTAGGAAGAGGAGCAGGAGTAGGAGGAAAAAGAGGGAAAAGAAGGAGGGGGTGTTGGGGGAGGAGGAAGAGGTATGGGAAGGGAAGGAGGAGTGGGAAGAGAAGAAGCACTGGGAGGGGGAGAGAAGAGGAGGAGGAAAGAGGAGGGAGGAGGAGGGAGGAGGAGGGGGAGGAGGGAGGGCCCTATGTGCTAAAGCATTTCCACGAATTCCTTTTTGGTTCTTCTGACTGTGCCCTATTCATTAAGTAAGAAAACTACTCAAGTTTCCACACCTTGCCCAACACAGAATATCAGAATGGGACAAAACCACAGGGATGCATCAGTTTACAAAGCAGAAAATCCATCAGGAGCAGATGTTCCAAACGGTAGGTTAGCTTGCTACTGGGGTCTGGCCAATTGGGACTGAGTGAAATGGGGTGGACACTTCCTGGAGCCCTCCCTTGGTCCCTCCCCGGCCCTGATTGTACACCAGTGGGGTCCCCTCAGCCTAGCCTGTGCCCTCTTGCAATCCAGGATCCCCCCGGGGGATGTTGGGGAGCCGGTGCAGCCCGATCCTGCAGGCCACTCCCTTAAGGGGAGTGCCAGATGTAGGGTTCATGGCTGGCGAGCATTTTTCAATCAGGACTGATTGGGCATGAGCCCGTGGCGGGAACAGTGGGACCAGGATGAGCAGGAACAGCAGGCAGGAGCTGCAGGCAGTGTTGGACTGTGGGTTTTGGCCTGATCCCTGGAGGCCACCAAGAGAGACCCCACCTGTGCACAAATTTGTGCACCAGGCCTCTAGTGTAGAAATAAATATCTTAGAAACACTCTAATCTCAAGGGCATATTTAGTGCTAGAAAAACAAAATCTTTAACTCTTGGTATATAATGTTTAAAAGGCACATAGTCTCTCTCTATAGAAAGTGGTATTTATTTACATACATGGATCATACTAGCAGGACATAAAACAAAAAAGACAGTAATTGCAGTATATTAAAAAAGTAGTAAAATAATATTCTCAACTTAAACATTTATTTCCCTTTCCTAGTTCTTCTGAAATTGTTAATCCCTAATAAACACAATAAAATTCAATCTACCATCCAACAATGAGTGACAGAAGAAGTCTATTTCTTTTGACTACATACTATTTTCCTAGGGGAAAAATGACAGTGTGCAGACCATTCACCTTCCCCCCAGTTTTGGAAGGCAAGAACCCACAATTTTTCAAAGATCAATGGTCTATATGCAATATTTGCCTTCCTCTTCCACTCTGACATGCAAGGGCATGCTCCAAATAGCTGCCTTCCAAAAGAAAAATGGGCAATAAAAGCATCTTTTGCTTCAGTAAACTTGCGATATTTATTAAGTCTAAGAATACTGTATCACATTTTGGCAAGGAGCATTAAAAAGTTTTAACCGGCCCAGTCAGTAGTTGAGCGTTGACCTAAGAACCAGGGGGTCACAGTTTGATTCTCAGTCAGGGCACATGCCTGGGTTGCAGACTCGATCCAGTGTGGGGCGTGCAGGAGGCAGCTGAGCCAATGATTCACTTTCATCACTGATGTTTCTATCCTTCTCTCTTTCCCTCTCCCTTCCTCTCTGAAATCAATAAAAATACCTTTAAAAAAAGTTTTAACGGTATGCATTTTCACAGAGACTTTTCATTAGAGGACATTTTAAACTCAGGAGTCCGTTAGGTCGTGGAATTTTTTTACATCTGCCCTATTTTTCAACAGTAAAATTAAAATCTATTGTTCTTTTTGGGAATCAAACATGGCTACCTTGGAATAAAGGTATAATATTAACCATGTAATTCTGAAACAGTATGCATTTCTTAGAAAAACCTCAGGCACCCTTTCAATATAAACATACCAAACCTCCATCCTCTTGTGTGACAATTATCACAGACTTATGAGAAGGTGACATTTACATTTTCCAAGAGCCACCCTCTGAGCTATTTGCGCTTATTTAGGTGGGTTCTAACGGTTTTTCAGGAAGAGCGAACCACAGATCCTTAGCAGTATACTGAGAAGTCAAAGCATTAGACACATTTCACATGTAAAATGGTGTCAATTGTGTACATTGCCATGCTTTGAAGGTTATTTACAATTTATGGCTCTCACTGGTAGCATATTCTGTACAAAAGCCTGCTTCATGATGACAGTTTATAGGAGAAAATGAGTCTCTCCTTAAACTCAGTGTTTCCTCTGTTAATCTTTCTGGCTTCACTTTTAAAAGAGCCAAAAGTTTCTACCTTCTTATTAAACTTTAATACAGTAAGCTTTTTAAGCCACATAATTTTACTGAGTGTTTCTCCACATCAGGAAAAACGCAAGGAGGAAGGAAGGTCAGAACACCACTTTCCATTACAGCTGCATCTGGAGAAGAATGCTCTGGAGGCCTGTGTGCAGTAGCTGCAAAATGAGTGCTGGGAGACAAGTTCCCATTTGTGGGCTGCACCAGATGGTGACCGCGCCAAAACCAGCACACACAGGCCTCGGCCAGTGCTAATTAAAGCCCTACTGTCAAACAGCAAGTCCCTGAGATGCTACATTCAACCCACAATTGTGAGGGCTTTTTGTCAAGAGTACCATTTCAGTGCAATTCTTGATCATTTTACTTTTAGTGTTTTATAATGGTAAAATATTAAAAATCTTTATTTTAAAAAACGGAATATAGTATACTACTTAGATATCTGAAGTTGCATGGACAAGGAACATATAAGAGTTGAAAGGGGTGACTTGTCTCTGGAAAAGAGAGTTAGAAGTAGGAAAAGAGTGGGCAAGGAATGAAGCCTTGTGCTGCCATTTATTTTTTTAAATCATGCTCATGTATTATATCGGTTCAAAATTTTAATTTAAAAATGAAGCAACATTCAACTGACGTCTAGTTTCTCTGAACATCATTAGACAGAATTTGTCAGGTGCTTTTATGATAAATCTACAAATGCTGTCATTTTGCTAGTGTGGATCTGCCTCTGTATTCCTCAATTCATCAGAATTTGATTTCACATCTATTCATTTTGTCCAAAATCCTGTAAAACAGATACATTCTATTTTAAAGCTGTAAATTTGATTTTATACATGTATATCAAATAATCTTCTCTATGGAAGTAGCATATTTTAGATCAATTAACACTTTCATCTAATAGTTTTTCATTGCTTCGATTACCTATGTCCAAGTCAAATATCATGTGAGATTCTAGGGGGATTTAGGTCACCCACTTATACCTAAAAACCCCTGAACTAAACACCACACACAGGCACAGGGAGCCTCGGAGAGGAGGGCTGCTGAAGAACCTTGAGACTTGAGGAGCACAGGCCAGTGAGTCCCCTGGACTTCCTTCTGGCCTCAGTTATCCCAGACAATATGCTGCAGAAGCCTCCATCTGCAACTGCAGACAGAAACAGACCAAAAGGAGGGAAAAGCCTGTTTCTTGTAGCCAAAGTACCAGGAAGACTGGCCTGTATTTGTTCTACACTAGCCAAAAACCAATGAAAAACATACTCCTCGTCCCACAACAGTGGAAAGGGCCCAGTGGAAGGTGACCTTTCCATCTCACCTTTTTTCAGAAGCAAGCTGAAGGCACCCATCTAACTGCCATCCATAGAACACTCCACCCAACAGCAAAATACATATTTTCCCCAGCACCCATGGAATATTTACCAAGCTAGACAACCTCCTGGGTCTAAAACAAATCTAAAAGAACTCAAACCATGCTGGGTTTTCTCTGATTATAATGGAATCAAACTAGGAACCAGTTACAGGCAACAGCAAACAAGGGAAAATTAAAAAACATGCTTCTAAATAATACAATGGTCAAAGAGAAAGTCTCAAAAGAAAATATTACATATTACTGAATAAAAATGAAAATATAGAATATCAAAATATGTGGAACAAAGTTGAAGTAATGCTAAAAATGTACATCACTAAATGCTTACATTAGAAAGACAAAGGTTTCAAATAAATAAGCTAAGTTCATATGTTAAAAATGGATGGAAAAAAGCTGGTTCTTTGGGGAAAAAAACAATAATATCTAGAAATTTCTAGCATAACTGACAAAGATAAAAAGAAAAGGTACAAATTATTAAAATCAGGAAAGAACAGGGAATACTGCTACAGATACTGTAGCCATTAAAAGGAGAACAAGGGCATTCTATGAAAAACTATGCTATAAATTTGATATATTAAAAAATGGGTCAACTTCTCAAATGCCACAATTACCAAAATTCAATAAAGATGAAAGACAACATGAATAGTCTTTAAAGAGATTCAATTTTAGAACTCCTACCCAAACTCGTTATCTACAAAACTCCTCAAAAAAATATTAGCCAATAGAATCCAGCAATCCACAAAAAATTATATACCATAAGCAAGCAGGATTTATTACAGGTATTCAAGGCTAGATCATGTGCTAGTTAAGGTACGCAAGTCTGGTTCAACATTAAAAAATCAATGAATGCGAGAAACCAAGATGGCAGCATAGGTGAACACCTAAACTGCTGCCTCGCACACAATTTCAAAACCACAGCTAAAAGGTAGAACAGACATCATCCAGAACCAAGGGAAGCTGGCTGAGTGGAAATTCTACAACTAGAAGAAAAGAGAGGGGCTCATGGAAAAGGGAGGAGTGCACAGAAACTTAGGGGAGCCCCAAAAGGCAGAGATCTGGAGGTGTGTGAGTGCAAGTGCGCACACAGAGGGCTGACTGCTAATTGTGCTGCTGGCTTTCTCTAGTAGGAGGCCAATAGAACCTCCCAACTGCGTTGAAATCCAACTCCGACTGCACTGAACCCATTTTGGGTGAGATCCTGGGGACCCAGACTCATATGGGTCCCCAGAGCACACATAAACTCAGGAGAGTTGGAAAGGCAGAGGTCTGGAGGCGCACGAGTGTGCATGTGCAGAGAGGGCTACAGCAATTACCAAAGGACAGAGACCCAGGGGCCACTTAAGGCGGGACTGATAGGAAGCCAAGGCTGTCTGCTCAACCCTGAAATTCCGTCCCATCCAAGCTGAACATAGAGGCTTTTGCAATTGTGCAAGTCTTGTATCATAAGGCGGACTCCAGCACAGTTTTCCCAGCGAAGACACAACTGATCCTCACAACCATTTGGCTTGGAGGTCAATTTCCCCAGTATACCAACAACAATTAAGACCTAACTACAACAAGGCTGTACACACAGTCCACAAAGGGGTGCACCAAGAAAGTCCACCCCAGGTAACTGGGGAGGTGGAGCTACTGGGCCATATAGGACCCCTAGCACACAAAGCTACTCTACCAATTCAGGGAAGCAGCAAAAATGTGGAGACAAAGGAACAGATCACAAATGAAAGAAATGGAGGAAAACAAATGACTGGATATAGAGTTCAAAACCACGGCTGTAGGGTTTTTCAAGAATTTCCTAGAAAAGATGGATAAATTTAGCGAGACCCAAGAGGAGATGAAAAAGGACCAACTAGAAATTAAATATACATTTACTGAAATAAAAAATATTATATAGAGACCTAACAGCAGACTAGAGGATCACAAGAATCAAGTGTAAGATTTGAAATACAAAGAAGAAGAAAATATTCCACTGGAAAAGAAAAAAGAAAAAAGAATCCAAAAATTGGAAGATAGTGTAAGGACCCTCCAGGACAACTTCAAGTGTACTAACATCAGAATTATGGGGGTGCCAGAAGAAGATAGAGAGCAAGATATTGAAAACCTATTTGAAGAAATAATGACCCCAAATAAAAGGAATCCAAAGAGGACCACATCAAGACACATCATAATTAAAATACCAAGAACAAAAGACAAAGAGAGAAGATTAAAAGCAGCAAAAGAAAAACAGTTAATTACCTACAAGAGAGCACCCATATGATTGTCAGTTGATTTCTCAACAGAAACTATGCAGACCTGATGGGAGTGGCAAGAAATATTCAAAGTGATGAATAGCAAGAGAAACATGGATGTGAGAAACATCAATAGGCTGCCTCCAGCACACCCCCTACTGGGGATTGTGCCCTGACCAGGAAGATGCATGGGAAAATGCTCAACCATCTGAGCCACACTAGTCAGAGCATTAATTTATAGGTTTAATGCATTCATATAAAAGCTCAGCAGGGTGTATTTTTGTTTTTTGTTTTCAGAGATACAGACAAGTTTATTCTTAAATTTGTTTGAAGTGCCCTGGCCAGATGGCTCAGTTGGTTGGAGTGTCATCCTGTCAATAAAAGATTGCAGGTTAACAACAACAAAAAAGACTGTAGGTTCGATTTCTGGTCAGGGCACATTCCTAGGTTGTGGGTTCAACCGCCCAGTTGGGGCACATACGGGATGTAACTGATGTTTCTCTCCCCCTCTCTGTCCCCATTTCTCTCTATAAAAATCAATAAAAATGTATCTTCAACTGAGGCTTAAAAATTTTTATATGAAGAGGCTCTAAGACCTAGAATAGCTAAAACAATCTTAAAAAAATAAGAATCAAGTGAGAGGACTCACCCTACCCAATACCAAAACCTAATATACAGATACGACATTGTGGTATGGACAGAGGGACATCAGTGGAAGAGAAAACCTAGAAACATACCCACACAAAATATGCCCAACTGACTTTTGAAAAAAGTGTTATATTGGACATACATAAGCTAAATAAGTAACCTCAACCTAAACTTCACACTTTATATAAAAATTAATTCAAAATGGATTATGGACTTAAATGTAACATGTAAAACTATAAATAAAACATATAACTATATACTTTTAGAAAAAGGAATCTTTAGACTTGACTAGAAAACCAAGAGTCATAAAAGAAAAAAACACACAATTAATTGAACCTCATCAAAATTTAAAAATTTTGCTTTTCAAAAGAACCTCTTAAAAGGTTGAAAAGACAAGATACAAACTGGGAGAATATATTTGCAAACCACAATTCTGACAAAGGACTTGTATCTGTAATGCATAAAGAACTCACAGAACTCAACAGTAAAAACACAGTCCAAGGAGAAAAGGGATAAAATACATAAATGGACAGTGCACTAAAAAGGTTATACTGATGGCAAATAAGCATATGGAAACATCAGTAGCCATGTAAAGTGAAACTACAAAAGAGGTATTCTACACTTACCAGAATGGCTAAAATAAAAAAGTGACAACATCAAATGTCATCAAGAACACAAAGAGGAACTGGATCAGGGAAATGTATCTAGTGGGAATGTAAAAGAGTAATAAATTGGGAAAAGAGTATGGCGGCTGCTTATTAAATAAAATAAATGCTTTCCATAATAATCCCCAAATTTCAGGGAAATGAAAACTCATGCCACATAACACCTGTAAATGAATGTTCACAGTCACTTTATTTATAACTAGTGGCCCAGTGAATGAATTCATGCACACTGAAAGGAAATTAACTAGAAAAAATATTTTAATATTGCTATGCAGCCTTTCTCTATAATAGAAGTGTCATAGATTAAAGAAAAGTAGCAAAATGTATATGAAAATAATATATAAATTTATTAATAAACAATAACATATGATGAATGTGATATAAAAACACTGATATAAAGAATGACTAATACATTTAAATTTACTCTAATATCTCCCTGTTTATCACATTAAGAGTAAAAACACTTTCAGAGTGCTAGACTAATTTCCCTTGTGATGAAGTATTTACAATTTTAACATCACACACTGTTCAAACTCAAGAGAAAGCAACATATAACTGACCAAGTGCAAAAACAGGTTCAGGTAGGAATATTTCTACTCTGTCTAGAGTTGTCCTTGTGACTTCTTAATTGTCATCACAAATGCTGGCATCATGGGAAACTGTCTTCAAATTTAGTTAAATGGGAGGCCAGTGTCAGATGGGGACAAATCAATTCTTGGAATCAGAACCACTTCTCTTTCCACAGATCCTGTTAATACTTCAATTTTGATTATGTTAGGTCGCAATCTTTTAATAATAAATCTAGTACCATTACAAAGACCCCATTTATGATTAAGATTTCTCAGTAATACGATGATTGCACCTACTTTCAATTTTA
Organism: Lasiurus cinereus; assembly: GCA_011751065.1. Classification (NCBI taxonomy): domain Eukaryota; kingdom Metazoa; phylum Chordata; class Mammalia; order Chiroptera; family Vespertilionidae; genus Lasiurus; species Lasiurus cinereus. Next base: position 3,363,295 of record JAAGEH010000289.1, on the reverse strand, counting down.
ATTTATGACATGGTATTCCTGAAAGTGTAATACTATTAAGAAATTAGATGGGGGAGAGGGAATACAAGATGGCGGCATAGGTAAACACCTACACTGCTGCCTCGCACAACTATTTCAAAACTACAACTAAAAGACAGAACGGACACCATCCAGAACCACAGGAAAGCTGGCCGAGTGTAAGTTCTACAGCTAGAAGGAAAGAGAGGGGCTCACAGAGACCCAGAGGAGCTGCAAAAAGCTGAGGTACGGAGACGCGCACGCGGAGAGAGCGGGTGCCGGAGTACCTGGCTGGCTTTCTCTGGTGGGAGGGAAACGGAGACTCTCAACGGCATTGAACCCCTTATATTACGACACTAAACCCCATATCCAGCCGAAACTCATACGGGGGGAGTTTGGACTGTGAAAAGGGAGAGGTGCATGGAAATTTAGGGGAGTCGCAGAAGATCAGGTCCGGTCTCGCACACGCACGGTGCTGCTCGCAGGACAGACTGCTGAGTGTGCCACTGGCTTTCTCGAGTGGGCGGGAGAGAGACCCTCCCAACTGTGCCACTTCTGAGTCCATTGGGGCCCTGTTTTGGGCAAAACCCTGGGGACCTAGACTCGTGTGGTCCTAGTGCGCAGGGGAGCTGGAAAGGCAGTGGTTAGAGGCACTGCAGGCGCGCAAAAGGACCGCTCCAGCCATTACCCAGTCACGTGAGACTCAGGGGCCGTGGAGGGCGGGGCCGACTGTAAGGCAAGGCGGTCCCTTAAGCCCTGAGACTCCACCCATCCCAAGCTCAACAGAGGCTTCTGCGGCTTTGCATCTGGTATCATAAGGCTGAATCCAACACAGAAGTTTCCCCGGCATAGTGAAAATGCCGAGACAAGGGAAGGGATCACAAACAAAAGAAATGGAGGAAAAAAAACGACTGGATATAGAGTTCAAAACCATGCTTATAAGGTTTTTCAAGAATATGCTAGAAAAGATGGATAAATTTAGCAAGACCCAAGAGGAGATGAAAAAGGACATACTAGAGATGCAAAAGAGCCAACTAGAGATGGAAAAGGTCCAACTAAAGATGATAAAGGACCAAATAGAAATTAAACATACACTGACTGAAATAAAAAATATTTTACACAGTCCTAACAGCAGACTAGAGAAAGGCAAGAATCAAGTAAAAAATTTGAAATATAAAGAAGCAGACAACATTCAACTGGAAAAGCAAGAAGACAAAAGAATCCAAAAATGTGAAGATAATGTAAGGAGACTCTGGGACAGCTTCAAGCATACCAACATCAGAATTGTGGGGGTGCCAGAAGAAGAGAGAGAGAAAGATACTGAAAACCTATTTAAAGAAATAATGACTGAAAACTTCCCACATCTGTTAAAAGAAATAGACTTACAAGTCCAGGAAGCACACAGAACCCCAAATAAAAGGAATCCAAAGAGGACTACACCAAGACACATCATAATTAAAATGCCAAGAGCAAAAGAGAAAGAGAGAATATTAAAAGCAGCAAGAGAAAAACAGTTTATTACCTACAAGGAGCACCCATACGACTGTCAGCTGATTTCTCAACAGAAACGATGCAGGCCACATGGAGAAGCCAGGGCAGAGTGCCTGGGTGGCTTCCTCTAGTGGGAGAGAGTCAGAAACTCCAGACTGCACTGAACTCCACTTCTGACTGCACTGAACCCCACTTCCAGGCGAGACTCATACAGGGGAGTCTGGACTGTTGTGAAAAGGGAGGTGTGCAGGGAAACTTAGGGGAGCTGCAAAAGACAGAGGTCAGGAGGTGCAAGCAAAAGTGCGCACACAGAGGGCTGACTGCTGATTATGCCGCTGGCTTTCTCTAGTGGGAGGAAGACAGCGGCATAATCAGCACTGAAATCCAGGTCGGACTGCATTGAACCCCCGTTTCGGGCAAGACCCTGGGGACCCAGACTCATACAGGTCCCCTGAACTCATGGAAACTCAGGGGAGCCGAAAAGGCAGAGATGTGGAGGCGTGCACACCTGCGCACAGAGAGTGCTGCAGCAATTACCAAGAGAAACTGAGACCAGGGGCTGATGGGAAGCCAAGGCTGTCTGCTCCGCCCTGAGACTCCGCCCCATCAAGCCAAGCACAGAGGCTTTTGCAGTCTTGCCAGTCTTAAGGCAGATGGAGTCCAGCATAGAAGTTTTCCCAGCATTGACACAGCTGATCCTCACAACTATTTGGCTTGGAGGTCAATTCCCTCCAGTGATACCAACAACAATCAAGACTTAACTACAACAAGGCTGTCCACATAATCTGCAAAGGAGTGTACCAAGAGAGTCCACCTCAGGTAACTGGGGAGGTGGAGCTACTGGGCCATATAGGAACTAGCAAACAAAGTAACTCTACCAACTCAGGGAAGCCTTGAAAATGCAGAGACAAAGGAACAGATCACAAACAAAAGAAATGGAGAAAAACAAATGACTGGATATAGAGTTCAAAACCACGGTTATAAGGTTTTTCAAGAATTTCCTAGAAAAAATGGATACATTTAGTGAGACCCAAGAGGAGATGAAAAAGGACCAACTAGAAATTAAACATACATTTACTGAAATAAAAAATATTATGCAGAGACCTAACAGAAGACTAGAAGAATGCAAGAATCAAGTCAAGGATATGAAATACAGAGAAGCAGAAAACACTCAACTGGAAAAGCAAAAAGAAAATATAATCCAAAAATGTGAAGATAGTGTAAGGAGCCTCTGGGACAATTTCAAGTGTACCAACATCAGAACTGTGGGGGTGCCAGAAGAAGACAGAGAGAAAGATACTGAGAACCTATTTGAAGTAATAATGACTGAAAACTTCCCCCACCTGGTGAAAGAAATAGACTTACAAGTCCAGGAAGTATACAGAGCCCCAAACAAAAGGAATCCAAAGAGGACCACACCAAAACACTTCATAATTAAAATGCCAAGAGCAAAAAACAAAAAAGCAGCAAGAGGAAAACAGTTAATTACCTACAAGGGAGCACCCATACGACTGTCAGCTGATTTCTCAACAGAAACTATGCAGGTCAGATGGGAGTGGCAAGAAATATTCAAAGTGATGAATAACAAGAACCTGCAACCAAGATTACTCTACTCAGCAAAGCTGTCATTCAGAATTGAAAGTCAGATAAAGAGCTTCACAGATAAGAAAAAGCTAAAGGAGTTCATCAACACCAAAACAGTATTACATATATGAAATGCTGAAAGGTACTCTTTAAGAAGAGGAAGAAGAAGAAAAAGGTAAAGATAAAAATTATGAACAACAAATACATGTCTATCAACAAGTGAATCTAAAAATCAAGTGAAAAAAAAATCTGATGAACAGAATAAACTGGTGAATAGAATCAGGGGCATAGAAAGGGAGTGGACTGACAATTTTCAGGGGAAAGGGGTGAGGGGGGTGCAGGGAGAAACTGGACAAAAATCATACACCTATGGATGAGGACAATGGGCGGTAGGTAAGGGCAGAGGAGGGGTGGGGGCTGGGTGGAGGAGAGCTATGGGAAAAAAAAAGAGGAACAATTTTAATAATCTGAACAATAAAGATTAATAAAAATAATAAATAAAAATAAGAAAAAAGAAAAAAAGAAAGTTTCCTATTGGAACACCCTATTAATATAAAAATCCACATTAAATTGTCAAAAAAAAAAAGAAATTAGATGGGAAAATTTTCCTTTTCGGCATTATCCATTGAATCAAATAGGTGTGAAAATCTTTATTAAGTGTATACAAAATTTCTTCATTTAATTTATGAACATGCTCATTTTTAGGATAAAGAATTGCACATTTAGATATATTTTTAACATTATCTATAGATATACTATTTCCAAAGGTAGCTTCAATAATAGATCCATTATAAATAATTTCAGGGGGGATTTCAATAATATCCATTCCTAAATGAAAACTGCTAGTTTGCCATCTCCAAGTTTTATGAAACCATCGTATCTAATAAAGAGGGAATATGCACATTGACCACCACTCTGTCACAAAACGATGGCACCCATAGCCACAAGATGGCAATGCCCAGTCCTCTCAGCCCCGCTGGAGTCCCCAATTCCAGGCGGGTGGGGAGGTGGGGAGAGTGGCCTCTGAAAGTGGGCAACATGAGTGGCCTGGTGGAATGCTTGCTTTGTTGCAACGGCGACGAGGCAAGTGTTCCATCCCAGCCATGGAGGGCCTCTGGGCAGCGGGCACGGAGCGGGGGCTGGGGGGGGGGACGCTTGAATCATCGCCTGGTGACAAGGCAAGCATTCTGCGCCCACCCGCAGAAGGGCTTCTGGCTGGCTGTGGATGGGCCAGGGCTGGGTGCAGATGAACCTCTGGCTGGGAGGGGCATGGAATGCTTGCATTATTGCCCCGGTTACGAGGCAAGCATTCTGTGCCTGGCCATGGATAGGCCTCTGGCCAGGGAGAACAATTGGGGCATTTGTGCAAGTGGCGGGTGAGGGGACAGTTGGAGGAGAGCAGGCTGGCATGCAGAATGGTTAGGGACAATCAGGCAGGCAGGCAGATGAGCAGTTAGGAGCCAGTGGTTCCAGATTGTGAGAGGGATGTCTGACTGCCAGTTTAGGCCTGATCCCACAGGGACATCCCCCAGCAGTTGGACATCCCCCGAGGGATCCTAGATTAGAGAGGGGGCAATAGGCCAGACTGAGGGACAGCCCTCCTACCCCCCGTGCATGAATTTTGTGCATGAGGCCATTAGTTCACTATAAGCAGAATCCTCTGATCTGCTGACCAATGGCCAATTCCGCAAGGAATAGGGCTCCTCCTCACTCCTATCAGGGTCAGGGGTGCGAGTGAATGGGATTTGGGGCTGTCAGGGTGCCAATAGCAATGTCTGGGTCAGTGCTTGTCACACAGGAGCTGCAGAAAGCTGAGGTGCGGAGATGAGCGCATGGAGAGAGGGGGTGCCGGAGTGCCTGGCAGGCTTTCTCTGGCGGGAGGGGGACGGAGACTCCCAGCTGCATTGAACCCCTTATCCTATGGAGCTAACTGGCCGGGACTAATACAGGGGAAGTTCGGACCGTGAAGAGGGAGAAGTGCACGGAGATCTGGGGGAGAGGCGAAAGGGCGGAGGTCTGGTGGTGTGCACAGCACTGCGCGCAGGGGAGTGTACAGGGAGAGACTGGACAAAAATCATACACCTATGGATGAGGTTAACGGGAGGGAGGTAAGGGTAGAGGGAAGGGTGGGAGCTGGGTGGAGGGGAGCTATGGAGGGGAAAAAAGAGAAACAAATGTAATAACCTGAATAATAAAGATTTAATTTAAAAAAAGTTTTATTTTTTTCTGAAGATAACTTTATAAACTTTATTAAGTTATTAAAGTTTAACTTTATTTAGTTCAATAAATCTTTATTTTTCAGATTATTATCATTATTCCTCTTTTTCCCCCCATAGCTACACCCTCCACTTGGTTCCCACCCCACCGTCTGCCCTTACCTCCCCCACAATGTCCTCATCCATAGGTGTACGATTTTTGTCCAGTCTCTTCCCAAACCTCCCTCACCCCTTTCCTCCTGAGAATTGGCAGTCCACTCCCTTTCTATGCCCCTGATTCTATTATATTCACCAGTTAATTCTGCTTATCAGAATTTTAATTCACTTGATTTTTAGATTCACTTGTTGATAGATATGTATTTGTTGTTCATAATTTTTATCTTTTCCTTTTTCTTCTTCTTCCTCTTCTTAAAGAGTTCCTTTCAGCATTTCACATAATACTGGTTTGGTGCTGATGAACGCCTTTTTTTCTTATTTGTGAAGCTCTTTATCTGACCTTTAATTCTGAATGATAGCTTTGCTGGGTAGAGTAATCTTGGTTGTAGGTTCTTGCTATTCATCACTTTTAATATTTCTTGCCACTCCCATCTGGCCTGCATAGTTTCTGTTGAGAAATCAGCTGACAATCATTAAGGGTGCTCCCTTGTAGGTAATTAACTGTTTTTCTCTTGCTGCTTTTAATATTCTCTCTTTGTCTTTTGCTCTTGGTATTTTAATTATGATGTGTCTTGGTGTGGTTGTCTTTGGATTCCTTTTGTTTGCGGTTCTGTGTGCTTTCTGGACTTGTAAGTCTATTTCTCTCACCAGATGTGGGGAATTTTCAGTCATTATTTCTTCAAGTAAGTTTTCAGTATCTTTCTCTTTCTCTTCTTCTGGCACTTCCATAATTCTAATGTTGGTACACTTGAAGTTGTCTCAGAGGCTCTTACACTATCTTCACATTTTCTTATTTTTTTTCTTTTTGCTTTTCCAGGTGAGTGTTTTCTGCTTCTTTATATTTCAAATCTTTGACTTGATTCTTGTATTCCTCTAGTCTGCTGTTACGTCTCAGTATACTATTTTTTATTTTAGTCAGTGTATGTTTAATTTCTAGTTGGTCCTTTTTCATATCCTCGAAGGTGTCACTAAAATTTATTGACCTTTTCTAGGAAATTTTTGAAAAACCTTATAACCGTGATTTTGAACTCTATGTCCAATTGTTTGTTTTCCTCCATTTCTTTCATTTGTGATCTGTTTCTTTGTCTCCGCATTTTCGCTGCTTCCTTGAGTTGGTAGAGTAACTTTGTGTGCTAGTTGTCCTATATGGCCCCCTAGCTCCGCCTCCTCAGTTATCTGAATTGGACACTATTGGTGCACCCCTTTGTGGACTGTGTGCACAACCTTGTTATAGTTAAGTCTTGATTGTTGTTGTTATCACTGGGGGGAATTGACCTCCAGGCCAACTGGCTGTGAGGATCAGCTATGTCTACCCTGGGAGAACTTCTATGCTGGAAACAGCCTTATAGGACAAGACTTGCAAAACTGCAAAATCCTCTGTGCTTGGTTTGGATTGGGCGGAGACTCAGGGCTGAGCAGACAGCCTTGGCTTCCTGTCAGTCCTGCCCTATGAGGCCTCTGGGTCTCAGTGTTCCTTGGTAATCACTGCAGTCCTCTCTGCACACACTTGTGCACACACCGCCAGACCTCTGCCTTTCGCAGCTCCCCTGAGTTTCCATGTGCTCCAGGGACCCATATGAGTCTACGTCCCCAGGGTCTCACCCGAAACTGGGGTTCAGTGCAGTCGGAACTGGCATTCAGCACAGTCGGGAGGTTCTGTCTTCCTCCCGCTAGAAAAAGCCAGTGGCACACTCAACAGTCAGTCCTCTCTGCGTGCACTCACGCGTGTGTCTCCATACCACTGCCTTTTGCAGCTCCCCTCAGTTTCCGTGCCCTCCTCCCCTTTCCCGACAGTCCAGACTCCCTCTTAATGAGTCTGGCCAGGAACTGGGGTTCAGTGCAGTTGGGAGTTCCCATCTCCCTCCTGCTAGAGGAAGCCAGCCAGGCACTCAGCTGCCTGTCCTCTCCACACGCATGTCTCTGTAACTCAGCTTTTTGCAGCTCCTCTGTGCCCCCTCTTTCCTTCTAGTTGTAGAATTTGCACTCAGCCAGCTTTCCTGTGGTTCTGGATGATGTCCGTTCTGTCTTTTAGCTGTAGTTTTGAAAGTGTTGTGCAAGGCAGCAGTTTAGGTGTTCACCTATGCCAGCATCTTGGTTTCCCCTCCCACTGACAACCAGTGTTACCAGGTTAAATATGCAACTTTCTGTCTTTTTTTTTCATGTTAGTAAAAATGAAAAATAATGTGATCTAAAATTAGCTACCAAAAACACTCCTAGTGATCACTATAATTTAGTAATTTCACCAGATATTTACAAATTCCATGGCTGGTAAGCATTAATCACTACAGTACTGGCAGCTCACCTGATTCCTGTCGCGTGCATTTGTGTATCTGATCTTCTGAATGAAGTAGAATATGAGCCATGCTGAAGAAATAATCATCAAAACAATAAAGGATATTGACACGAAGACTAGCGAGCCTCGGCTGAAGTTCTTTGGCGGCATTCGAGTCCCAACAGCTATAGTCATTTGTACAGAGACGTTTTTCTCCAGATAACTCAAAATATCCTTACCCCTCAGTTCTGTAATCATGACAGCAATAATATCTCCAGTGCCTGTAACATAAAATAAATACATATACATTTAAAAATTACAGGAACATCAAATATATAAAAATGCTTAGAAAAACTATATTACAATTTCTGCTAAAAGCAAGAGTTTTCAGATTCAACTTTTTAAATGAAATCAAGTTACAGTCGGGTATATGTATGCTGGTACAATATGAGAACAGGAATTTTTTTTGCCATACTTAAGACTTAGATTTAAAGCATAAAAAGATGCAGTATTAAGAGCCATATTAAAGAAAGTGTATCAGTCAAATGTGAAAACAGACAATATAAAACATGTAATAAAATCATGGTAGGTTTTCTTTGTTAAATGTTTTTCATCATAAATTGCTCTTTAGGAGATCCAAATCCTTAAGAAAAGGAGAAAAATGCTGTTATTTATAATACAAAAATTGGTACTTTTTACACTAATCATTCTTAGAAACATTTATGTGACAACTGCTGTGTATAGAACTAGTACAAGAACTAGAAAGAATACAGGAGGTGCAGCTGTATAATAGCACTAAGCATTAGGACACAAATCTGATAATAATTAACAATAGCAAAATGCCAAATGGCGGTATCTTTTATTAAGAACAGTTGGGCATGGATGATATGGGTTAGTGGTTGAGCATCGACCTATGAATGAGGAGATCTCAGTTTGATACCTGGTCAAGGCTCAATCCCCAGTAGGGGGTGTGCAGGACAGCCAATCAATGATTCTCTCTCATCATTGATGTTTCTATCTCTTTCTCCCTCTTCCTTCCTCTTTAAAACCAATAAAATATATTTTTAAAAAAGTTCCTAAGTCTAGACCGACTGGAGGAAGGCTGCTTTCTAGTTTATCCCAGCACCCTGCTAGAAATCAAACTTTTTCTGAGATAAATCCAACCTTTAGCACTCTGGACGAGTTTGGCATCACACTGCTTCCAGCTCCTAACAGCTGTCAGAGGTTCTGCCAGTCATGGACTATTGAGTCCAATATAATAAAAGCCTAATATGCTAAGTATCTGGTCATCTGTTCAACCAGTCAAAGCATAATATGCTAATGATATGCTAAGGCTGCTCAACCGATTGCTATGATGTGTACTGACCACCAGGGGGCAGATGCTTCAACAGATAGGTTAGCTTGCTGCTGGGGTCCAGCTGATTGGGACTGAGCAAGATGGTCTGGACATGCACTAAAGCTCTCCCACGGCCCCTTCCCCACCCAATCGTGCACCGGTGGTCCCTCAGCCTGGCCTACATCCTCTCACAATCCGGGACCTCTCAGGGGATAACAGAGAGCTGGTTTTGGCCTGATCCCAGAGGCCAGGCCGAGGGACCCCACTGGTGCACGAATTTGTGCACTGGGCCCTCTAGTTTAACTATAAAGATGTTTTAAGTTACACTTCTAGTCACCTAGTTCTTTCACTTACATAATTTATTGTAGTACAAGTTACACTTCTAGTCACTTAGTTCTTTCACTTACATAATTTACTGTAGTACAGTAAAGGCAGGTGACTCTCTGATGCATAACATGAAACTACAGTCCATTCCTCCTCCTTTTTCTTACTTTAAGGAAAAAGGGAAGCAATTTTACCACCAATCTAGCTATCATTAATTGTCCTGTTATAAGCTGAAACTGTTTGGGCAACATGCAACTTTTACACTTTGCTTTCTTCAAAGAGCCTCAGAGAATAAACATTTTATTTTGGGGAAGAGAAAGTTATATTCACTTAATCAAATCTGAATAAGGTTTGTGCATATAAATGTAGACCACCAAGACAAAATACACCTCCAATAACTTGCCCTTTCAAAGATGTCTTCAATGAATAATACTACTAAATATTTATTTTATATGTTTAATTTATCATATTTACCTAAAAGGACTATCCTCGTATCATGTGCAGTGAAAGATCACATGCAACAGAAAATAAATTCAAAGTAGCTAATTAAAAGTAGTTTATGAAAAATTTAATTCAATGGAACATATACCTTTATATTATCTTATTCAAAATTGTGTCATCCACTTTATCAGAACAGCAATTTATCAGAATGCTGATTAAAAAAACCCCCAAAAATGAAAACTGTAAATTTAAAGCAAGCAACAAAGTCAACATCTTAATGATCTGTCTGAAATAAAAGTTTGATCAATAAGTTAGAGAAAATCATAATATTATGCTAAACCATTTAAACTTCAATTTAGAAATCTTAGATTTGTGCGTTTAAAATGTTGTTCAACAGGCAATGGTCTGTGGTGTAAGATACGAGGTATGGCTATAAAGTAACTGAGACGGATCCCACACATGACACATGACAATCAGTCTCATTGCTTTATAATCACACCAGGTACAAACAGGGTTTTAGAATCAGTTCTGAGGCTCCCTCTTGAAGATTCAAGCTGGAAAAGGAGCAGGAAAAGCTGCACAGGTAGCCAGCCAGGGGAAGCAATTCATCATCTCACTTACTCAAAGAACACTAAGTGAACACCACCTAATTTCAATTGGAAAGCTGTATGGGAGAAGAAGTGTTTAATTATTTCAACCATCCATTCAACAATGTTTATTGAGCACATACTATAATCAAGGCTCCTTAATGTTCAACTTTCAGAGAGAGTGGAAAATTACCTACTGTGAAATAAAAAAACAAAAATAAATTTTATATATATATATATTCATCTCTACTCCTGATTCCTGGCACAGGGCTCCTAAGACCCTTGAAATTTCCTAAGTGATAAGCATCAGGAACATCCTGTGTCTTGGCCTTTGACATTGGTTTCTGACACAGAACTCCTTAATCCCTTGGAATTTTCTGAGTGATAGCAGAGTCTTTTGTTGTAATGAGGCTCTCCTGATAGCTCCTGGATAGCTTGAGGATGAAGACTGGTCACCATTAAAACCAAGCCCTGATGAGACACTCAGAACTTCCACCCCATCCCCTATCCTCAGGGGAGGGGAGGGGGCCTAGAGACTGATTTAATGATCCATCAGGGCTAGATGATAAACACGCCACACAAATCGTGGGTTGGAGAGCTTCAGGGTTGGAGACCATGTGCAGGTATTGGGAGAGTGGGGTGTCAGAGAGCCCTTTCCCATACCTTGTTCTCTGTTAAGTGTTCATCTGGTTATTTATCTGTATCCTTTACATTGGTGGGGAACCATTTTTCTGCCAAGGACCACTTGGATATTTATAACATCATTCGCAGGCCATACAAAACTGTCAACTTAAAAATTAGCCGGCTGTATTTGGTCAAACATTTACTCATCCCCAATGCCTTGGCAAGGTCAGGCTGAGGGCCTTTACGGCCCATGGGCCAGATGTTCCCCACCCCTGCTTTATTATATCCTTTATAAGAAATCAGTAAATGTTAGTAAGTGTTTCCCCTAGATAGAGGTTGTGGAAACCTCAATTTATAGCCAGTTGGTCAGAAGTACAGGTGACAATCCAGGACTTGTGAAGGTTTCTGAAGGTGTGTATGCATGTGAGGAGCAGGGTCTTGTGGGACTGAGTCCCTAACCTGTAGGAGCTGATGCTAACTAAAGGTATTGTCAGAATTCAATTGGCATACCCAGCTGGTATTGCTGAGATTGCTTAGTATAGAGAAAACCCCAAATACATTTCGTGACCAGAGTGTCAGAAGTGAAGTACTCGTGTGAGCAGTAAAGGAAATATACGCAGAAGTGTTTTCTCCTTCGCACTTGCTCTTGATTATATAAAAACTCTACTCTCAAAGGGTAAAGGAGACTCTTAAAGCAACTAGAGAGAGAAGCCAGACACAGGTAGTCTTTCATCATGCTAGTACAGAGAAGGAGACCAGGTAGACTGATAGGAAAGGAGACTAAAACCCTGCAGGTGAAACAAAATGAAAATAATATAGTAGATCATCAGGATACTAGTGAAGGCACTAGGTTAATCATTTTAGTTTGTAAATCCTTTGAGAATCTGATAATACAGGATCCCTCCTAGAAGAAAAGTATCCCTCCAATTCATGGATCTCCTCCCCAATCCTCACTCCTAAAGCCAGTCTGGCCTCAAGACCTTGATTTAAGAATGTCTCAGAGTCACCTGATTTTAAAGATTTGCAAAAACATAGCAGGATGCAAAATAAATCCCCCAAATCAGTTGCATTTTATACACCAATAATGAACTATCAGAAAGGGAAACAAACAAAAACCCCAATCACATTCACAATTGCTTCAAGAAGAATAAAATATCTAGGGATAAATTTAACCAAGGATGTAAAAGACCTGTACTTGGAAAATTACAATACAGTGAAGAAAGAAACTGAAGCATATACTGTGTTCTTGGATAGGAAGAATTAGTATCATTAAAATGTCCGTAAGACCCAAAGCAATCTACAGATTCGATGGAATTCCTATGAAGACACCAATGGCATATTTCACAAAACCAGATCAAATGTTTCAAAAATTTATACGGAATCACAGGAGACCCCAAAGAGCCACAGCAATCTTGAGGAAGAAGAACACTGTTGGAGGAATCATGCTGCCTGATATCAAACTATATTACAAGGCCACAGTAATCAAAACAACATGGTACTGGCAGAAAAATAGATCAATGAAACAGAACAGAGAGCCCAGAAATAAACTCATGCCTTTACAGTAAATTTATATTTGACAAGGAGGCAAAACATACAAAGGATTAAAGACAGTCTATTCAATAAATCATGTTGGAAATATAGGACAGATAACGTGCAAAAAATGAAACCAGACCACCTTCTTACACCATACATATACAAATTGGACTCAAAACCATAAAAATCCTAGAAGAAAACATAGGCAGTAAAATCTTGAATATTTCTCAGAGCAATACTTTTCCTCATCTATCTCCTCAGTCAAGGGAAACAAAAGAAAAACTAAACAAATGGGACTACATCAAACTAAAGAGTTTTTGTACAGCAAAGGACATCAACAAAATGAAAAGACGATCCATTGAGTGGGAGAGCATATTCACCAACGATATATCTGATAAGGGGTTAATACCCCAAATTTGTAAAGAACTTATAAAATTCAACACCAGAAAAAGAGTGTCCAATTAAAAAATGGGCAAAGGAGCTGAATAGACACTTCTCCAAAGAGGACACATAAATGGCTAATAGACATTTAAAAAATGATACTCAACATCACTAACCATTTGAGAAATGCAAATTAAAATCACAATGTGATATTACCTTACACAGATCAGAATGGCTATCATCAATAAGTCTACAAACAAGTGTTGGCAAGGATGTGGAGAAAGGGAACCCTAGGGTGTGGTTGGTGGGAATGCAGATTGGTGCAGTCACCGTGGAAAGCAATATGAAGTTATCTCAAGAAATTAAAAATAGAACTTCCTTATCATCCAGTGATTCCACTTCTGGGAATTTATCCAAAGAAACTCAAAACGCTAATTTGAAAGAATACATGCACACTATGTTCAATGCAGCTTTATTTACAATAGCTAAGATTTGGAAGCAGCCCAAGTATTCATTATTAGATGAGTAGATAAAAGCTATGGTATATTTACACAACGGAATACTATTCTGCCATCAAAAGAAAGAAAATTTTACCCTTTGTGACAGCATGGATGGACTTGGAGAACAAACATTATGCTAAGTGAAATAAGCCAGCCAGAGAAAGACAAGTACCATATGATTTCACTCATATGTGGAACTTAATGAACAAACTATACCAAGCAAAATACAGACAAACTCACAGATAGAGAGTAGGCATACAGTTCTGGTGGTTGGGGTGTGTGTTGGGAAGAGGGGTTAGGTACAAGCAAAAAAGAAAAAAAGAGAGAATTCATGAACATAGACAACAGTGTGATGATTGTGGGGTGGTGGAGGTGGAAGAGGATATAGAGGAGATAAATGGTGATGGAAAAAATAAGATAAATAAATAAAGATTTGCAAAAGACTTGGCCCAGCTCTCAGGGGAATATCAATGGTAGAGAAAAATGGAAGCTTCAAGATAAAACTAGGGTTAGATCAAGTAGCGAGTGTTAAGAGTTAAGGACTAATCCTACAGAATAATAGGCTAATATGCAAATTGACCAAATGGCAGAATGACAGGGGGAGTGCCGCTCAGCCAGAGCCAGGGTTCACGGCTGATGAGCAAAGTCGTGGTGGCAGGAGTCTCTACCACCTCTGTGGCAGTCGGACATCCTCTGAGGGCTCGCAGACTATGAAAAGATGCAGGCCAGGCTGAGGGTATCCCACACCCCCCGCCACGAGTGCACGAATTTCATGCACCGGGCCTCTAGTCATCCTATCTAATAAAAGAGCGATATGCAAATTAACCATTGCTCCTCTACACCCACAAGCCGTGCCCACCAGCTGCCAATCAGGAGTGAATATGCAAATTAAACCCAACCAAGTTGGCTGCAGCCACAGAGCAAGCAGAAGGGAGGCATGGTTTTCCCTAGGGATGAAGGAAGCCAAGCTTTCCACACACCTTGGCAGGACCAGGCCTCCACTCAAGGCTACAAAGTTTCAATTATAAAAGAAATAAATCCCAACAGAAATGGCTGTGGCCACTTAGGGAGCAGGAGGCTTGGCTCTGCTCTAGGCTACAAAGTTTCAATTGTAGAAGATAAATAAGTCCCAGATCCCAAGGCCTCCACCTGGGTCACTAGGGGGCATGGCTGGCCTGCAAACCACCAAGGCTCCTCACACAGGCCGCCCCATGCCCCAAGGGAACCCCCACCTTGATCCAGGACACCCTTCAGGGCAAACCAGCTGGCCCCTACCTATGCACCAAGCCTCTATCCCAGTGGTTCTCAACCTGTGGGTCACGACCCCTTAGGGGGTCGAATGACCCTTTCACAGGGGTCGCCTAAGACTATTGGAAAACACCTATTTCCCATGGTCTTAGGAACCAACACACCACTCCTCGGTGTAGCAAAATGTAGCAATGTAATTTACTATTGTTATATGAAGACTGTTGCCCATGCTACACCACGATTCAAGACAAAATTTTATTTATTTGTAATTAGAAATAAATATTTCACAATATATAATTACATATTGTTTTTGTGATTAATCACTATGCTTTAATTATGTTCAATTTGTAACAATGAAAATACATCCTGCATATCAGATATTTACATTATAGTTCATAACAGTAGCAAAATTACAGTTATGAAGTAGCAATGGAAATAATTTTATGGTTGGGGGTCACCACCACATGAGGAGCTGTCTTAAAGGGTCACAGCATGAGGAAGGTTGAGAACCACTGCTCTATCCTATCTAATAAAAGAGTAATATGCAAATGGACCATCACTCCAACACACAAAATGGCTGTCCCATGTGGTCAAAGATCCTGCCCCATATGGACACAAGATGGCAACCACAAGATGGCCAGCAGGGGAGAGCAGTTGGGAGGAACCAGGTCTGCAAGGGAGGGCAGTTGTGGGAAATTAGGCCAGCAGGGGAGGGTAGTTGGGAGGAACGAGGCTTGCAAGGAAGAGCAGTTGGGGGCAATCAAACCTGCAGGAAGGGCAGTTAGGGGTGACCAGTCCGGTAGAGGAGGGAAGTTGGAGGTGACTGGGCCTGCAGCAAAGGGCAATTGGGGTGGACCCAGGCCTGCAGGGGAGAGCAGCTGGGGGGGACCAGGCCTGCAGGGAGGGTAGTTAGGGGTGACCAGGCCTGCAGCGGAGGGCAGTTAGGAGCAAACAGACTGGCTAAGGGAGCAGTCAGGCATCAATCAAGCTGTCGGGGGAGTGGTTAGGGGGTGGTCAGGCTGGCAGACAGAAGCAGTTAGGGGCAATCAGGAAGGCAGGTAGGCGAGCAATTGGGAGCCAGCAGTCCTGGATTTTGAGAGGGATGTCCGACTGCCCGTTTAGGGCCTGATCCTAAGAGGATCAGACCTAAATGGAGAGCTGGACATCCCTTGAGGGGTCCCAGATTGGAGAGAATGCAGGCTGGGCTGAGGGACACCCCACCCCCAATGAATGAATTTTGTGCACCAGGCCTCTAGTACCTAATAATAGACAAACATGCAAATTGACTGTACCTCCGCTACTGCCAATCAGAGTGTGCAAATTAACCCAACAAAGATAGAGGTTAATTTGCATACATTGGCACCCAGCAGCCTGGGTCCTGGGAACCTTCTCAGCATCCAGGTCACTCTGAGGTAGGCCCAGAATGGGTCCTGAGCAACTAGAAAGGGCCTGAGTCAGGGAGCTCCTGGGCATGGGTAGAGCTGGATCAGTCAGAGCTGGGGGTGAGGGGCCCTGCCTAGGACCCAAGCCTCAGCAGGAGCGGAGCCAGCAATCAGAGGGAGCTGGGAGTGCCTTGCCTAGGGCCCAAGCCTCAGCCAGAGGTTTTAGCCTTGGCAGGGGCGGAGCTGGTGATCAGAGAGAGCTGGGGGTGCCCTGCCCAGGAGCCAAGCCTGGGCCAGAGGCTTGGGGCTTGGGCAGGGAAGAGTTGACAATCAGAGGAAGCTGGGGGTCCCCTGCGCAGGTCCCAAGCTTAGGCCACAGGCTTGGGGTCTGGGTTGGGGCAGAGCTGGCGATCAGAGGGAGCTTGGGTCCCCTGTCCAGGCCCCAAGGCTTTAGGCCTTGGCAGGGGTGGAGCCGGAGATCGGAGATGATAGGTGTGAACTACAGAGGAAGCACCTTTTCTGACTGCTCATTGGCTAAGATCCCTGTATGCCACTGATAATATTCTTAGTAACTTGGGTATAAGAATCCAAAAAGGTGATCTAAGGCTTTTCCACCACACTCCTGGAGAAAAAAACAAAGGTCTACTGCTGGAGGGCTAATAAATGTCATATCCTGCCTTAGCTGGTTTGGCTCAGTGGATAGAGCCTTGGCCTGCTGACCGCAGGGTCTGGGTTTGATTCTGATCAAAGGCATGTATCTAGGTTACAGACTCCTCCCTGGCTGGGGTCCAGATCAGGGCTTGCTTATGCAGGAGGCAATCAATCAAAGTGTCCCTCTCACATAGAAGTTTCTCTCTGTCTCTCCCTTTCTCTTCCACATTCTCTAAAAGTCAATGGAAACATATCCTCAGGTGAGGAAAAAAAAAAAAAAGAAGAAAGAAATGTCATATCCTATGAAAGATACATCTTGAAAATGCCTAAAGAAAATTGTCATTTTTTTCATGGTGAAGGGACTGGAGTCTGTGTTAATGAAAACACCTTGGTGGCTGTGGTGACTGGCAGTGGCTGCAGCAGCACGGTGATGGGGCTGGTGCCTTTCCCTGATCAGCCCGATCGCCTCCCGCAAAGGGAGGCCAGACTGCGGCTTAGGGAGCGGGCCTAAGGCATCAGTAGGACACCCCCTGAGGGCTTTCAGTATGTGAGAGGGGGCAGCCTGGGCTGAGGGACCCTCCTCCAGTGCACAAATTTCGTGCACCGGGCCCCTAGTCCTATATAATAAAACCCTAATATGCAAACTGATGGAACAGTGAAATGAATAGTCACTATGACACATACTGACCACCAGGGGGCAGATGCTCGACGCAGGAGCTGCCCCCATGTGATCAGTGTGCTCCCACAGGGGGAGTGCTGCTCAGCCAGAAGTCAGGCTCACAGCTGGCAAGCACAAAGGTGGTGGTAGGAGCCTCTCTCACATCCACTGCAGGCAGGTGGTAAGAAGTGAGGGGTCCTGGACTGTGAGAGGGATGTCCGACTGCCAGTTTAGAATATCCAGGGAGTGGGCAAAAGCCAGTAGTTTGACATCCCCTGAGGGGTCCTGGACTGCAAGAGGGCACATGCCGGGCTGAGAAAACACTGCTCTTCTCTCCCCACCCCCACTGTACATAATTTCGTGCACTGGGCCTCTAGTTACATTAGAATGGTTAAACCAAGGAGAGAGGACAATATCTGTAACATCCATCACCACTCTCACATCCCAAACCCTTGGCAAAATACTGTTAATAAATCATGGAAGTTAACAACTGAGACCCTGCAGATGGCAGAAAAGCAAGAAGTGAAAGTTACTCCCTCAATCATGTTTCTGGCCATGCTAGCACTGGTTAGCTGCCAGTCTTCTGCAAACTCTTGCGCAGCCAAGTCCGAAGACTCTTGAGTAAATCAGCAAAAGAAACTTTCATTTAGTAGAAAAATGATAGGTTATATCAATTATAGATTTCCTGCTAAGATTTATCAGTGGTTTGTCTAACATACATTTGTCATTTCTCTCCTCTGTTCAAAGCCTCTGATGTATCCCGTCTGCCAGCTAAATGAAGTTTAAACTCCTTACGCTAACATTCAAGGCACCGGGGAGTCGGGGGACAAGCATACACTCCTTATTGACCAAGTGACTAAAACGGTGGCCCACATGTCATGGCATCTGGAGAAGGATAATGGAGAAAGGGTTCAAGGAACTGGAAGCTTCAACAAAACCAAGCGACAGGAGAAGAGGGGGAAAAGGGCAGAAGCGCCAGTCAGATGACAGGATGCTGAAGTGGAGGATCAAAAGCTACAATTCCAGGAGACAATGAGGCCCAGGGAAGAAGCTACGGGACCAGGCTTCTGGGGAGGTGGGATGGTCGAAGGACCAGGGAAGGAATTTAGGTAGGGTGGTCACTTTCCATGTGGATCCTGAAGCTGGCCAGGGGATGGCAGGACTCTATGTGAGAAAGCCAGGAGTCAAGGCCTCTGAAGGATGTGAAGGGACAGGCCAGGAAGTGAATGATTGCGATAGAGGAACACTGGTGTGGAAACGAGAATGAAGGTGAAGCTCTGTCACTGTGAAAGCGTGTTACTTTGAAAGCAGCTGTATGGAATAAAAACACATCAGCACCGAAGTATCTAGTCAGTGCCCACAAAGACACAAAACACACTAACTTGTAACTGCGCGAAAGCTTGAACCGGAGGCTGACATAAGGGTGCTAAGGAAGTTCTCCAGTCTCACAAAGTAGAGCAAAGGCTCTGCCCAGCACTCAAACTTCAGTTTCTTTTCTTCATATACTGTCTCCTGATAGCATGCACTCATCATGTACTAGAAATCTGCTTTTTCCACGTCATAAAAAGGGAAAGATGGCAGGAGCAAAGACCTGCACAGAGGAAGCCACCTTCTTCCTTCATGTGGCTGTGGGTTGAGTTAATTAAGAAGATAAATTACCAGGAAGCAGAGTCACAGAATCTCGTAGTCAAAGAGTTTTTGGGGTCATTGTCAACACAATACAAGACCCCCTATAAATTACTGACTCTTTTTGGGCAGCTAGTTCTATACACAGGTGGTTTTGAGTATTAGAAAGGGCTACCTGAGTCTTAAAAATGGTGGCGGAGTAAGTAAAAGCTACACTGATACTCCTTCGGGAAAAAACTGAAAATACAAATAAATACGGAAAAGCCACCATGAAGACTTGTTGGAGAGAACCCTGATAAACAAGGACAGAAAGTGGATACTGCAAAGAAACTGGCAGGAAGTGCACAGACGTGAAAGGGTTGGCTCGGCTCCCACAGACAGCATGCGAAGGTCCAGAGGCATATCTGAGCTGTGGGGGGTTCCCACTGAAAACTCTGGGGTTTAAACCTCAATCTGGGCCCCCCAGCCCAGAGAATCAGAACTGAGAAAGAAGCCCAGAGAACATCTGGCCGTGGAAAGCAGCAGGGTTGATGTCTGCCAGCCAGAGATAGCTGGAAATGCAGGTACCTACCTAAAGGGCCAACACACAAAATTTTGAAGCCATTCACTTTGGGCTCTGGCAGAGGGTGGGCAGAGTGGACTGGAGCTGTGTGAGGTGAGTCCAAGGCTGCGGCCTGTGGGGTTGGAGTCAGGGGGGCAGCCACCTTGGTTTCCCCATGCTGAGTCATTCCCTCACACTGTGAAGGACATCCTTCTCTATGGACCTTTGCTATCCAGGCTGTTTTTGCCTGGGGGGAAGGCAGTTGCCCCATCCTGTTGAAAGACCTCTCACCCACACTGTGGTTGATACACTGAGGCTAATCAAGCCTGAATACAATCAGATTGCAGGCAGAGGCAGGTCTCTGGAAGCTTTGAGTCTTTGCCTGATCTCCTTCTGGGCCCAGAGCTAGGAAAAGCAGACCCTGTGCACATCTGGGTTCTTTCCAAAGGTACCCAGTCCTGGCAAAAGGAGCCATAAACTGTGAGTTGCTGATAGTTTGAAACAGGGAACTCAGCTCTAGTCATAAATAGCATCTGACACTGTCCTGCACTAGATTGGGAGTCATAGCAGTTCTACCTAATACATAGACACAAACTCAAATAGGCAGCCAAACTGGGGAGACTGAAAAACAATCCCCACTTGAAAGAACAAGAGAATTCTCCAGAAGAAGAGTTAAATGAATAGAGATAAGAAATTTACCAGGTATAGAGTTCAGAATAATGATGGCAAAGATGCTCAACAGCACGAAAAAAGATAGCAACTATAAAAAAAGACAAGTCAGAAATAAAAAAGACAGCACTAATAAAGAACACATTGGAAGAAAAACAGAGCAGATTAGGGGAAGCCAAGGATAAGATGAGGATCAGATACATTGTATGGCTATAGAACATAGGATGAGAATAAAGGGATGGAAAAAAATTTTTTTTCCATGCAAATGGAAACAAACAAAAAAAATAAAACAAAAAAGCTGAGGCAGCAATACTCATATCTGACAAAATAGACTTCAAAATGAAGGCCATCATAAGAGACAACAAAGGTCACTACATAATACTAAAGGAATCAATCCAACAGATATAACCCTGGTAAACCTATATCCATCCAATATAAGAGCCTTAAATATATAAAAAAAATTTTCTAGAGGATTTTAAGGGAGAGATCAATAGCAATAAAGTCATAGTAGGGGACTTTATCACCCCACTGACTTCACTGGATAGGTCTTCAAGACAAAAAAATTAACAAGGAAACTGACTGTAAAGGACACAATGGATCAGGTGGATTTAATTGACATTTATAGAACATTTCACCTCAAAGCTGCAGAATATACATTCTTCTCAAGTGCACATGGGTCATTCTCAAAGACAGACCACGTGTTAGGACAAAAAACAAGTTTCTACATGTTCAAGAACATTGAAATCATATTAAGCATTTTCTCAGATCACAGTGGAATGAAATTAACAGCAATAAAAACACTCAAAAACATTCAAATGCATGGAGGTAAAATAGTATGTAATTAAAAAATGAATGGGTTACCAACAAGATCAAGAAAGAAATAAAAAACTTTCTGGAAACAAATGAAAATGCACACACAACAATCCCAAATCTCTGTAATATAGCAAAAGCAGTCCTGAGCGGAAAGTTCACAGTACTACAGGCCTACCTCAACAAAACAAAACAAGAAAAATTAATAAGCTATTCAACCCTATTCAAAACAGGTCTCTACAAGTTCAAGAAGATTGACATCCCAGTAAGCATCTTCTCAGATCACAGTGGAATGAAATTAGAAATCAACTATAGTAAAAACACCCCAAAACATTCAAACACCTGGAGGCTAAATAGCATGTTATTAAACAATGAATGGGTTACCAACAAGAAAAAGTAATAAATAAAAAACTTCCTGGAAAGAAATGAAAATGAACACACAACAACCCAAAATTTCTGGGAGACAGCAAAAGCAGTCCTGAGATGAAAGATCATAGCATTATAGGCATAGCTCCAAAAACAAGAAATATTAACCCTACAACTTAATTAGAAACAACAAGAAAAGCCATGAGTAAGTAGGAGAAAGAAAATAAATATTAGAGCATAAATAAAATATCTAAGAGACAAAAAAAAAAAAAAAAAAGAAAAGAAAAGAAAAGAAAGAAAGAAAAAAATCAATGAAACCAAGAGCTGGTTCTTTGAAAAGGTAAACAAGATTGATGAAACGTGAGCCAGACTATCAAGAAACAGAGAGGACTCAAATAAATAGAAAGCAGAGATGTCACAACTGACACTGCAGAAATAAAAGGATTGTAAGAAAATACAACAAGCTGGACAATGTGGATGAAATGGACAAATTCCTAGAAAAATATAATCTCTCAAAACTGAATCAGGAAGAATCAGAAAACCTGAATAGGCCAGTAACAACTAATGAAATAGAAGCAGTCATCAAAATACTCCCAGCAAATAAAAGCCCTGGTCCAGACAGCTTCACAGAGGAGCTTTAACAAATATTCAAAGAAGAACTAACAACTATTCTTCTCAAACTATTCTAAAAAAACCCGAGGAAAAAATACTTCCAACCTCTTTTTATGAGGCCAGCATTATCCTAATTCCAAAACCAGATGAAGACACTACAAAGAAAGAAAATTACATCCCCGATGAACATAGATGCTAAAATTCTGAACAAAATATTAGCAAACCAGATCCAGCAATATATTAAAAAGATCATACACTATGACCAAGAGGAATATATACCAGGGTTGCAAGGCTGGTACAATATTTGCAAATTAATAAACGTGACACATCACAAAAACAAACTGAAAGACAAAAAATCACATAATTAAATCGATACAGAAAAAGCATTCAACAAAAGGCAACACTCATTTTTAATAAAAATTCTCAGCAAAGTGGGAATAGAGGAAACATATCTTAATATAATAAAGGCCATATCTGACAAACCTACAGTCAATGGGCAAAAATTAAAACCATTTCTCCTAAGAATAATAACAAGACAGGGATGTCTGCTTTCACCACTCTTATTCAATACAGTACCAGAAGTCCTAGCCACAGCAATCAGAGAAGAAATAAAAGGCATCTAAACGGAAAAGGAAGAAGTAAAGCTGTAATTAAGTGCAGGTGACATGATATTGTACATAGAAAACCCTAAAGATTCCACCAAAATAACTACTAGATTTAATAAATGAATTTGGCAATGTAGCAGGATACAAAGTTAATACTCAGAAATTGATGGCATTTTTATACACCAATAATGAATTCTCAGAAAGAGAAACTAAACAAACTGCAACAACAAAAAAATTAAGAATAAACTTAGGAATAAACTTAACCATGGAGGTAAAAGACTTGTACTCAGAAAACTACAGGACACTGAAAAAAGAGAAAGAGGATGATATAAACAAGTGGAGAATATACTGTGTTCATGGGTTGGTAGAAATAACATCATTAAAATGTCCATATTGCCCAGAATAATCTACAGATTCAGTATAATCCCTATTATATCAACGTCATATTTCAGTCTAGAGCAAATACTCCAAAAATTTATATGGAACCGAAAAAAGGCCCTGAATATCTGCAGAAATCTTGAGAAGAAAGAACAAAGATGGTGGGATTACAATACCAGATATCAAGTTATACTACAATGCCACTGTAATGAAAACAGCCTGATACTGGCACAAGAACGAACATACAGAGGCAGTCCTTGGGTTACATCATAGGACTCGACATACATCGTTTCGTGGTTACGTTGCCATCTTCCATTTATTTATTTAAAAAAAGGAAGTTTCGTCATTTTGACTTATATACATATGGGCTTTATGGTTTTAATTGTTTACTGTATTTACCACAAGTAAAGGTCAAGAATTGTTATCTTTCTTTTAACGTTTTTTTACTGTTTCGCTTCATTACTGCTGTGTATGTGCTCCATGTGACTGACGTAGGTGCTTATGTAGGTAGGTTCCAACTTACAGCGAAAATTAAATCACGTTGCACTGTAGGTATGGATCTCTGACATAACCCAAGGACCTACTGTAGATCAATGGAACAGAACTGAGACCTCAGAAATCAACTCAAGTCATTAAGCTCAATTAATATTGACAAAGAAGGCATGAACATACAATGGAGTCAAGACAATCTCTTCAATAAATGGTGTTGGGAATATTGGACAAATATATGCAAAAAAATCAAACTAGACCACCAACTTATACCATACACCAGAATAAACTCAAAATGGATAAAAGACTTAAATGTAAGTTGTGAGACCATAAAAAATCCTAAAAGAAACACAGGCAGCAAAATCTCAAACATTTCTTATAGCAATATGGTTACAGATATATCTCCTAGGGCACTGGTTGGGAAACTGTGGCTCGTGAGCCACATGCGGCTTGCGAGCCACGGTTTGCCGCTCTGTTAACTAATGAGTTTGCCGACTACTGGATAAAGCATTACTCTTACCCAAAAGTTTTGACATTAGTACATTATTAAAATGTTTTTTAAGTGTATTTTTTCCTTAAGGGAGTGGTTAGCAAAGTCATTAGTCAACAGAACGAGCCACCACAGTTTGCCAACCACTGCCCTAGGGTAGTGGTCGGCAAACTCATTAATCAACAGAGCCAAATATCAACAGTAGAATGATTGAAATTTCTTTTGAGAGCCAAATTTTTTTAACTTAAACTTCTTCTAATGCCACTTCTTCAAAATAGACTCGCCCAGGCCATGGTATTTTGTGGAAGAGTCATACTCAAGGGGCCAAAGAGCCACATGTGGCTCGCGAGCCGCAGTTTGCCGATCATGGTCCTAGGGCAAAGGAAACTAAAGAGAAAATAAACAAATGGGATTACATCAAAATAAAAGGCTTTTGCATAGCAAAAGAAACCATCAATAAAACAAAAAGGGAGCCTACCATATGGGAGATCATATTTGCCAATGACACATTTGATAAAGGGTTAATACCCATAATATATAAGGAACTCACAACTTTAAAAAAGGAAGACAATCAATCTAACAAAACAATGGACAAAGGACCTAGACACTTCTCCAAAGTGGACATACAGAATGCCGACACATGAAAATTGCTCATAGTACTGATGATCAGAGAGATGCATATTAAATGACAATGAGGTATCATCTCACACCTGTCAGAATGGCTATCATCAACAAATTAACAAATGACAAGTGCTGGCAAAGATATGGAGAAAGGGAACCCTAGTACACTGTTGGTAGGAATGCAGACTGGTGAAGCCATTATGGAAAACAGTATGGAGTTTCCTCAAAAAATTAAAATACGGAACTGCCATTTGACCCAGTGATCCCACTTCTAGGAACATATCCTAAGAAGCCTGAAACACCAATCAGAAAGAATGTATGCACCCCTATGTTCATAGCAGTGTTATTTATAATAGCTAAGATTTGGAAATAGCCCAAGTGCTCATCAGTAAATGAGGGAATAAAAAAGCTGTGGTACTGAGAAACCAAGATGGCGGCATGGGTGAACACTTAAACTGCTGCCTTGCACAACAATTTCAAAATTACAACTAAAAGACAGAATGGACACCATCCAGAACCACAGAAAAGCTGGCTGAATGAAAATTCTACAACTAGAAGTAAAGAGAGGAACTCACGAAGACTCAGAGAGCTGTAAAAAGCTGAGGTATAGAGAGACATGCTCCTAGAGAGAATGGATGGCAGAGGGTTTGGCTGGCTTCCTCTAGAGCAGTGGTTCTCAACCTGTGGGTCACGACCCCTTTGGGGGTCGAACGACACTTTCACAGGGGTCGCCTAAGACCATCGGAAAACACAGGTATTTACATTATAATTTATAACAATAGCAAAATTACAGTTATGAAGTATAGTTGGGGGTCACCCCAACATGAGGAACTGTATTAAAGGGTCATGGCATTAGAAAGGTTGAGAACCACTGCTCTAGTGGGAGGGAGACGGAAAATCCTGACTGCACTGAACCCCACTTCTGACTGCACTGAACCCCAGTTCTGGACAAGACTCATACAGGGGAGTCTGGACTGTTGTGAAAAGGAATGAGTGCAGGGAAACTTAGGAAAGCCGTGAAAGAGGTCTGGGGGCGCGCAAAAGTGCGCACACAGAGCGTTGTTGATTGTGCCGCTGGCTTTCTCTAGTGGGAGGAAAACAGAACTTCCCAACAGCACTGAAATCCAGGTCCGATAGCACTGAATCCGTTTCGGGCGAGATCCTGGGAACCCAAACTCACATGGGTCCCTACAGTGTACGGAAACTCAGGGGAGCCGGAAAGGCAGAGATCTGAAGACTCGTGTGTGTGCGAGAGGCAAAGGTCTGGAGGCTTGCGCATGTGCGCACAGAAAGGGCTGCAGCAATTACCCAGAGGCACTGAGACCCAGGAGCTGTCCTGTAGGGGAGGGCTGATGGGAAGCCAAGGCTCTCTGCTCAGCCTTGAGACCCCACCACATTCAAGCCCAGCACAGAGACTGCTGCAATCTTGCAAGTCTTAGGGCTGAGTCCAGCACAGAAGTTCTCCAGGGGCAGACACAGCTGATCCTCACAATCAATTGGCTTGGAGGTCAATTCCTCCCAGTGATACCAACAACAATCAAGAATTAACTACAACAAGACTATACACACAGTCCACAAAGGGGTGCACCAAGAATGTCCACCTCAGGTAACTGGGGAGGCAGAGCTATTGAGCCATATAGGACACCTACCACACAAAGCTATTCTACCAACTCAGGGAAGCAGCGAAATATGTGGAGACAAAAGAACAGATCACAAATGAAAGAAATGGAGGAAAAAAAACCGACTGGACATAGAGTTCAAAACTATGGTTATAAGGTTTTTTTTAATTTCCTAGAAAAAAATGGATAAATTTAGTGAGACCCAAGAGGAGATGAAAAAAGGACCAACTAGAAACTAAACATACCTGACTGAAATAAAAAATATTATACAGAGACCTAACAGCAGACTAGAGGAACGCAAGAATCAAATCAAAGATTTGAAATAACAAAGAAGCAGAAAACACTTAACTGGAAAAGCAAAGAGAAAAAAGAATCCAAAAATGTGAATATAGTTTAAGAAGCCTTTGGGACAACTTCAAGAGTACCAACATCAGAATTATGGAGATGCCAGAAGAAGAGAGCAAGATACTGAAAACCTAATTGAAGAAATAATGACTGAAAACTTCCCACATCTGGTGAAAGAAAAAGACTTACAAGTCCAGGAAGCGCACAGAACCCCAAACAAAAGGAACCCAAAGAGGATCACACCAAGACACATCATAATTAAAATACCAAGAGCAAAAGACTAAGAGAGAATATTAAAAGCAGCAAGAGAAAAACAGTTAATTACCTACAAGAGAGCACCCATATAATTGTCAGCTGATTTCTCAATAGAAACTATGCAAGCCAGATGGGAGTGGCAAGAAATATTCAATGTGATGAATAGCAAGAACCTACAATCAAGATTACTCTACCCAGCAAAGCTGTCCTTTAGAATTGAAGGTCAGATAAAGAGCTTCACAGATAAGAAAGAACTAAAGGAGCTCATCAGCACCAAACCACTATTATATGAAATGCTGAAAGGTATTCCCTTAGAAGAGTAAGGAGAAGAAAACAGTAAAGGTAAAAATTATGAGCAACAAATACGTATCTATCAACAAGTGAATCTAAAAATCAAGTGAATTAAAAATCTGACAAACAGAATAAACTGGTGAATATAATAGAATTAGGGGCATATAAAGGGAGTGGACTGATAATTCTCAGGGAGAAAGAGGTGAGGGGGGTGCAGGGAGAGACTGGACAAAAATCATACACCTATGGATGAGGACAATGAGGGGGAGGTAAAAGCAGAGAGTGGGGTGGGAGCCGGGTAGAGGGGAGATATAAGGGGAAAAAAGAGGAACAAGTGTAATAATCTGAACAACAAAGATTTATTTAAAAAAGAAAAAAGCTGTGGTATATTTATACCATGGGATACCATGGAGCAGTAAAAATGAAGGATTTCTTACCCTTTCAGACAGCATAGGGAGTATTATGCTAAGAGAAATAAGCCAGTCAGAGAAAAACAAGTATCACATGATCTTACTCATATGTGAAATCCAATTAACAAAATAAATTGATGAACAAAATAGATTCAGAGACACAGAAACACAGATCAGACCATATAATCTCAGAGGCGCGGTCAGGGAGGATGGATGGATGGGAAGAGATCAACCAAAGCACTTGTATGCATATATGCATAACCTGTAGATTCGGACAAATAGGGTGGTGAAGGCCTGGAATG
The DNA here is from genome assembly GCA_011751065.1 of Lasiurus cinereus. Lineage (NCBI taxonomy): Eukaryota > Metazoa > Chordata > Mammalia > Chiroptera > Vespertilionidae > Lasiurus > Lasiurus cinereus. Next base: position 3,335,485 of record JAAGEH010000289.1, on the reverse strand, counting down.
AGGGGTGGAGGCAGGATACTGGGGAGGAAATGGGAATATGGAATATTTTCGACAATAAAGGTTTAATTTTTTTAAAAAGGAAAGGGCTGTCTTATAACTAATATCTTGGTTCCTAAATGCCATTTATGGTCCTTGGTTCCCTTCTCTGGAGAAGCACCAATGAAGAGATAAATTGTATTTCACTTATTTATTGTGTAAAATACCATCAACTGTAAAATATAGCATTACTGTATAATGAAGAAAAAAGTCCTCTCACTGTTTAGCCAGAGACGGGTAAGATTCCTCAGGGAAGGAACAACCTAAGATAGGCACAGTCGCAGAGGGGCCATCAGGAGAGAACAGAGGTTGGGCACAGATCATCCGCCAACCTTGCAGGAGCATGAACCCTCACTTTTTCTGAGGGAGGTCTCCTGCCCCCATGGCTGCTTCGCTTCCTACCCCCAGGCCAGATGGGGACCCAGATAATAGACAGAAACTTGGCCCAGCTCAGATCGGGACCCAGGTAACGAGACTTGGCCAACAGCAGCTGCCCTCTATCTAAATCCAGCATAGCACCAGGAATGCTCAAGGCCTACTCAACAATGCAAATAATCCTTTTCAGGGTAAACTAAGATTGTTGGTAGACTATTAAATTTGACAGTAAAATAGTAATCAAGTTTTCAGATTAATTTAAATTGGCTAATTGAAATAAGTGAATATTGAAGAAAATTTAATTGTACTGGACAAAAGCTGTTCCTAAAGTATTAATTAAAATTTCTATTGGTAGTTCATTTCATGGTAAAATTACTTAACATGCAATGAACCTAAAGCAGTCATATTTTTGTCCAAAAAATTAAAATTAAAAAATTTACAAAAGCCTCCATTAATCAAAAAGGGGTATAGTAGGGTAATATCATGTAAGGAAAAATATCCTGTAAATAAATTACATCTAGAAAATTTTTACTTTAGAAAATTAATTTTCATTTGTAATGCTAACAGCAAGACACCCATGAAAAACACATAGTGTCAAAATAAGTCAAAGGACAATCGTTTGGGTAAAAGTAAAAAGGATCCCAAGTCAATTTTATAGAAAAGACTCCTTTATTAACTTTTGGTCGAGAATATGTTTACATACTTTCAGAAAACAACTCCAAGACCATGTGGACTCCTGCAATGGAGAGGAATTGACAGGTCTGCTCCAACCACAAAGACAAAAGGAGAAACAGTCCAGAGATGAAAGATGCTGACGACACCTTGCCATGCTAGCAGTCAGCAGCTGTGCGTCACTACATGTTGCCTAGGACCAAACCAGAGAGGGTCGGACCTGCATTGCCACCATTTGTTCACCATCCAGATACCATTACTGACATGTACACATAAGGAACTGTTTGACATTGAAACTGGGACTCAAACATTTTTTGTTCTTATAGGTTTATTTCTATTCTGCAGAGGCAAGATTTTTTAAAGAAAAGAATCGGGGGTGGGGGTGGGAATAGATAACAGAGACAAAGGAGCATTGAACAGACTGTCAAACTACAGTCTGTAAAACTACATTTGAATAGACTCTCAAACTACAGGGGCGCTGCAAGAGATCAACTGAAGGACTTGTATGCATGTATATAAGCATAACCAATGGATACAAGACACTGGGTGGGGGGGGCAGGTGAGGGCATATACTGGGGGTGGGTGGGTAGGGGAGACCGGGGGGGAGGTAAATGGGGAGGAAAAAAGAAGACATATGTACTACTATTTAAAATACTTTAAACAATAAAAAAAAATCCTCTCAATAAACTGAAGATGCCATTAAATATAAGAAATACCCCAACTTCAAGCTGTACATCCCAGGACCAATGAAAATCCCTCTTTCACACCAGTCGTTCAGATAGTCAAATACATCCTCCCTGAACTCACCTCAGTCTTTTTTCCATATTAACTATTCCTAGAGTCCCAAATTATTCATTTTAAAAAATACTGTTAGACTCTATTACTTACAAAAATCTTGGAACTATATGATAACTCTTTTCCTAAAGCCATTGAAAAGTTACTGGCGTGATGCCTCATCACCCTATTTATTGTGTATTTTACAAACAAAATTTTGTAAACAAGAGTATAACCACCAAAAAAAAAAATCAAGAAATTAACACTGACACATTACTGCTGTCTAATGTGAGAGCCCCTTCAAGTTTTCCCAACTTCCCAATAATGCTTGTATAGCAGTCTAGACAGAGCCTCACATTGCATTTAGTCATCACATCTCATTAGTCTCTGCCAGTCTGGAAGTCTCCCAGAGTTTCCTTGATGTTCACGACCTTGACATTTTTGAAGATTACAGCCAGTTGTTTTATATAAAGTCCTTTCATTCAGGATTTATCCAATGTTTCCTTGTGGCCAGATCAGGTCACGCACCTCTGGCACACAGAAGAGAAGTGATGCTGTGCTCTTTTCCATATATGCTACCGGGTGGCACATTTTGATATATCCCTTCCTGCTCAAGTTCACTTTGATCATTTGGTAAAAGTGCCATTCTCCAGGCATTTCCACTGTGAAATTACTCTTTTTCCCTTTGTAATTATTGAGTACTCTGTGAGATCATATAAATTAAACTTTCAACTTACTCTTATTTTTGAGATCAGTATAAACTCATGGTTCCTGTTTCATTTAATGGGCTGAAATAATTACTATCATTATTCATTTGATGCTCAAATTACAATCTGTTTTTGATAAAACACTGTTTACAGACTTTCTCTATCCTGTTCTTTTTTGGGCATCAGTTTATCAATGTCTTTATTAAAAATAAAATAGTAAAATGAATATAATAATTCTAATAATAAAAAATGAGATCAACATCTCACTATTATATTCATGAGATACAGCACAAGCTATGTATATATTTAATTCTCATCTGAAGATATAATTTATTTTTTACAGAGAGGAAAGGAGAGGGGTAGAGAGTTAGAAACACTGATGAGAGAGAAACATCAATCAGCTGCCTACTGCACACCTCCTCCTGGGGATATGCCCACAACCAAGGTACATGCTCTTGACTGATTTTGAACCTTGGACCTTTCAGTCCCCAGGCCGACACTCTAGCCACTGAGCCAAACCAGTCAGGGCTGAAGATACATTTTTATTGATTTTTACAGAGAAAGGAAAGGGGGAAGAGAGAGAGAGAGAGAAACATTGATGTGAGAGAGAAACATCTATTAGTTGCCTCTCCTATGTGTCCTGGCCAGGGACTGAACCTGCAACCTTTAGATGTACAGAGACGACACTCTAATGGAGCCACTGGATAGGGCTCAAGCTTTCAATATACACTTAGTGGCCAGATTATTCTGATCTTTGAACACATAATAATCTGGCCACTCAGTATTCATCCTAGATAATAAAAGGCTAATACGCAAATTGTCCCCTCGACCAGGAGTTAGACCAGCAGGCAGGTCGGCCAACTGCTCATGTTTCCTTCTCCTGGCCAGGCTGGCCAGACCCAACTCACACACAAATTCATGCACTGGGTCTCTAATATATATATATAAATTTAATAAATCTTTATTGTTTAGATTACATTAGTTTCTCTTTTTCCCCCCCATAGCTCCCCTCCACCCACTCCCACCCCTCCCTCTACCTTACCTCCCTCCACACTGTCCTTATCCATAGGTATATGATTACTGTCCAGTCTCTCCCTATATGCCCCTCACCCCTTTCCCGATTCTATTATATTCACCAGTTTATTCTGTTCATCAGATTTTTAATTCACTTTTTAAATTCACTTGTTGATAGATATGTATTTGTTGTTCATGATTATTACCTTTACCTTTTTCTTCTTCCTCTTCTTAAAGAGTACCTTTCAGCATTTCATATAATACTGGTTTGGAGTTGATGAACTCCTTTAACTTTTTCTTATCTGTGAAGCTCTTTATCTGCCCTTCAATTCTGAATGATAGCTTTGCTGGATAGAGTAATCTTGGTTGTAGGTTCTTGCTATTCATCATGTTGAATATTTCTAGCCACTCCCATC